>JAHXRV010005963.1:0-40553 GCA_019904355.1 Psilocybe tampanensis
TGCCAGCATTCAGTTAGCAGCAGCTGGCATTCACCCGCCCGATTATATGACCCCTGTTGCGACTCATTTTTCTCGACCTTCCATGATGTTACCTTCCGGTGCTCAGCCACATCCCCCTTCACACCCTTTTCCTAATCGAAATCGACGACAATTGAGTGTTGGCGGCCCTCCAAAAGCAGTTTTAGGCGGGCCAGCGTGAAAACTTAGTCCTCTTCCGACTATCCAACGGCAACACACCCGGGTACCCCATCTTCCTCGCCGCCTCGCTCCCTCCATCATACACACCGCTCTCCCGCCCACCCCTCCGGCGCCGCCGGCGATCGGGACATGTCACCTCGAAGCGCCGCGGCCAGAGGCTCTGGTTGAAGACGAAGATGTCCAGCGTGAAGATGTCGAATGGGTAGATCTTCCCTGGGCCGAGGTCGTGCGTGCGGGTGTGCGTGGGTGGTGTTTCTTTTTTCTTTTGAGTGTTGGATTTCTCAGCGTTAGAGGAGGAGGCGGAGGAGGAGTCTTCATCATCATCCTCTTCTTCTTCTTCATCCTCAGCTTCGTCCCCATCCGCTTTACGAATCTCGGAACCAGAACCAGAACCAGAAATGGGACCAGAACTAGGACGAGAACGAGGCACAGGCATGAGCCCCACAGACACCACGACATTCTCACCACTCGCACCCGCCCCATGCAGTTTCGCCAACATCTTCTGTTCACCAAACGCCCCAGACACCACCGGTAACGGTGTCTGTGGGATCGGCATCCCAGCACCACCACCACCACTACCTCCTACCCCACCGCCATTATAATCGGGAACACCCCTCTCCCTACGAATCTCGACGCTCAGACCTACATTCCCCCCAGCGCCCTGCCCAGACGAAGCGAGGACGGGCCCTTGAGACATCGGTGTCGGCGGCAAGTTTGATTTAGACGGGTAGGCAGGGTACGCCGGTGTGACAGGCGTATCCTGGCCCCCTCCTCCTCCTGGTCCTCCTGTATACGAGGAGTACTGACCCTGCGCGATCGGGCCGTGCCCATCATCCGATGATGGGCCTAGAGATAGAGGAGGAGGTAGGTGAGGATGCTGATGACCAGATAAAGGCGGAGGCGGGGGTGCGCTATAGGTCGTGGGTGACTGGATGTACCTCGCTTCTTGGACGAGTGACGAGAGTCGACTCGAGCCCTGTGGAGATGTCTGATCATTCTTGGTATCAAACGTTCTCGTCGCTGCTGCTGCTCTATTAGGTGTGAGCGTCTTCAGCGTCCTCCCAGCGAAATTAGCCCCTGGGACGAGTGTGAATCGTCGACTTCCGGCTGTATACGCAGAGTATTGTGGCGTCGATCCATTTGAATACGGATAATTCGCACTGCCCCCTCCTCCACCAGGTGTCATCGCCGACCCGCCATACATCGCATACGCAGGGAACGGAGAGGCCGGCTCGGGTAGGACACTCGGATAGCTACGTCCATGTACAGGATCATTCGAATCGTAAATTTCCGTGGGCTGTACTTGTGGTTGCTGCTGGGCCGCGAGGTCCAACACACAATTCCACCGCGACGAAAACGTATGCGTAGGATACGAAAGGGTGTTGATATCCGGAACGACCAACTGCCTGGACGACGAAGACGACGAGGGTGGAGGTGGAAAATACGGCTTCCCAAAAATATTAATCGTCACCGCACGTTGTAATTCCGGCGAGATCCCATTATTATTATTCGCACTCTGCGCAAAGGAGAACCCATCGATCTCCTCCGGAGACCGCATGAAGGTGACCGCATACAGCAGATTAAACTGGGCCAACGGGCCGATTCTGAGCGGGAAAGTGTGTTTGGCGGCGTCGGGCGTGAAGGCATGGTCGCCCCAGCCAATCAACGTCGCCTTTGCGCCCTCCCCGCCAATCGTGACCTCAACCCGCTCGACCATGAATCCCGGCCCGCCTCCTCCTCCAGCCATCCCCATATCCCCCGAATTCTCAATCTCCACACACAACACGACCGTCTTCTCCTCGCTCCCGGCTTCTCGGCGCTCTCTTTCCTTTTTCTCCTCATCCAGCTCCTGGATCATGCCCTCCGTTTCGGGGAGGAGGACGTAGGGCACAAAGACGGTGCGCATGCGCACTCGGAAGCCCGAGACGGTTTGGAGTGTTTTGCGATAGGATTTGCGGAGGGTTGGGTGAGCTTTGCGGACGGCGGTCATTGGGGATGGGGAGGGCTGAGACGGTGTCTCGACGAGGATGGGGGGAAGAGAGAAGAGTTTCTGTCGAGAAACTGTTCCGAGGCGTAAGGATGGAAGGTTCAGCTCAGGCGTATTGGATTTCCCAAAAGTCGGCCCTGGATTTATTTTATTTGAGTAAAACCGAAAAGCCAATAAAATAAAATTAAAATAAAATACACACCAGCTAATAAACCGTCCAACAAATTCACTTCTTCCAGCCCATCAAGTAATTTAACGTCCTCGCCATCCTTATTCCCTCCTTCTACCGGAGAAGGAGAGGAGGAGAGTGGAGACGTAGGCGAACCAAGGCCCCGTCGTTTCTCCCCTATTGACGCAAGGAATCGCGTGAGGGGGTGGTTTGGATGTGTCTGTATCGGTTTTTCACGCAATGTAGCCGACACGGTCAAACATAGAAGAGGATTATTGAAAGCAAGTCTCAAAAAAGCTATACATGAAAATCATCATCAGCAACTGCAACATCTCTTTTCTTTGTTCAGAATAAAAAAAAGCACTCACAAACGGTAATCGCCATCCTATAAACAGCCACCCATCCTTTATCCTCATCCGACCACAACAGCAAGAAACTTTCACGCGAATCATTCGAATTCGAATTATCCTCCTTCGAATTGATGTTCAAATTCGAATTCGCATTCGCATGATTGACATTCCCATTATGGTTGTTATTCCCCCAAATACTAGCGACCAACACCGTCCCCTCCGAGCTCGTATACTTCCGATCCCCATCCCCCGTCGCAGGTGTCGGGTTCGGGGTGCTCGGCGGGAGGATGGAGGGATGGTGTTGATGCTTGAGCCGACCGCTAGGGTTCGGTGGTCTACCCAGGTGACTGGTGGTCTTGGGTGTCGCTAATAATCTCGTCGTCGCCGTGGCTGTCCGGGGTGTTGATAGCCCATCTGTATTGGAAGTGGGTATGGGTGAGATGTATGACGCTTCTAAGGAGACTTGGATGTGAGATAATAGGTCGAGTAGGATATCGGGTGGGTTGTCTGGGTCTCCTCTCGCCGTCGAGTCGTTATTGTCGTTGTCGGTAAGAGGGTTCTTGATCCTCAAAACCAAAAGGGAGAGTAACTGTTCATCTTATCTTTAAATTAACGCGTCGATTAAAACAAAGAAAGAAGAAGAAAAAGGTGACGAAAAAGAATGAATGAAAACTATCCCGAACATAATAGTTCCATAACAATAACGTAAACAAAATAAAAAGAACATACCAAAGAAAGCTTGTCTCCTCTCCACAGCGTTCGTCTGAGCTCGGGTAAGCCATGCGTCCGCCGAGCCAGCGGTGGAGGTATCAGGCGGGAAAGGCAGCGAGGTATCTGGTATGAGAAGGTTCAAGACGGTGCTGGAGAAGAGCTGGTCGAGGGACATCGTTGGGTTCGAGTTCGAGTTCGCCATGCTGATGCCCGGTTCAGATGTTTATTGGAACTTTACTTTTGCTTTCCTTGATGTGTTTTTTTTTGTTATGTTATAGGAACATAATAATATCAGAGAGTCTCCTGATAAAACGGCGTTCTATGTTATGTGGGAGTGACCAACGCGTTGATTTGAGTCTTGACGGTGAGCGTAAGAATGAGCAGATCGAGGGAATGATAGGAGTTGCCGATGAAGGGGCCGACGCGTCGTTGTTTGGCAGGAACCTTCCTTCCAAATATTAAGACTTGGCGAAGTCACTCGAACAAAACTTGAACAAAACATTCGTCCCGCCAACGTCCCTCTGATCAGCCTACTCGATAGTTTTTTGTAGTAGGACTCAGGTTTAAGGCCTCAGGTTTCTTTCTTGCTCCTTTCACCTCATGGCTCTGATTCTGGTTCTAATTTTCACCCACAAGTGACTGGCAAACCCGATTTACTAAGCATGATGAAGTTTGCCGGGTGAAGTCATGGTTAACACGTTCAACCGTTTTACTCGTGAGACGTGTTGTGTGATTCCGTACAGGTGGACTCGACCATGAGCTTGATGTGGTAATGGATTGTGCGTTTATTGTTAGAATTATCCTAAGTACCAGGCTGCTAATCGTAATACCCTACCCCAACTCAAGAACAGTTGCAATCGCAAAGAAACTTGGACAAAAATTCGTCAATTTCAACGCGAGACGTTTATCATGAAGAGAACGCTGGAACTACTACGGCATATTCCACACCGCCTTCTTCGACAACTCTCTGTCCCTCTCGCCCTCATCTCCTACGACATGCGCCCTCCTCAACGGTTCCAAATTAATAACCTTCCCATCCCAATTATCCCAATCTCCCTCCCGCTCCCCCTTTCCTCCCACTCCTCCCGCTCCAGACCCTCCAAGTCCTCCCCGAGGCTGCCAGTTCACCTCCGAGTCAACGTGCCGAGTCCGACTCACATGTACTCCAGAATTCGGTGGAGAAGAATCAGCCTTATAATCCTTCGCCGGTTGAACCCCGCCAGAGCCATTCACTTTCGTGCTGTCGTTCCATTTTGGATGTGATCTGGAGGAGCCTGAGGTAGTGCTGGTGCTGGTATGGTGGTACGTGTGAGTCCTGAGGTTAAGGACCAGACGACAGGACAACACGATTTCCAATACCAACGTAGGCCTGCAAGTTGATCACAATCGTTAGTATTATTAATGAATAAGATACGCCTTCAAACGTCAAGCTTCCCAAAACACGAGCGAAAGAAAAAATCGAACAAAACCCACGTTAAATTCACCGGCTGAAGCGTCTTGGGCACAGTACCAAAAATAATGACGTTCACCGCGTTCATACTGAAGATCGCAAAGAAGTACAACAGGCCGTCTCGCCAGATAACCTCAAATACACGTGTGTTGACGTCTTTCCTCCAGAAATCGTATGCTTTCCAGGCTGTTAGGCTATGATGTTTAGATTTTCAATCGAATGAGTTTGAGGCTGGTTAGTGCGAGGCACAGCGAGAGGAGAGGATTGAGTGGACTCACAAAAATACTAAGGTATCATAGAACAGCGGGATGATCTATTCAAGTAATTCATGATGACTCGGAATTGAACCTCGAACAAAGCCCACCGACAACTCACCCAAAACGCAACCAACCAACCAAAAGGCCCAGTAATCGCTCCACACGTCGGCACACCCGAAGGCGTTCCAAGAACAGTAGGTAGGCGGGTCCTCGTCGTGCTGATTGATATCCCGCCGATGACGATCTCGATGGTTAGGACGAGGATGAGGATGGATGCGATGATCTTGCTTTGGAAGTAGACCTGCCAGTGTATGTGTGTGATATCAAAATATCAGCCTGTTTAACATAAACTACCACATAGGCAGGAGGGGAGATAGAACGTACAGCATAAACACGACTACCCAGAATCATTTGAGAAAGGACCGTTGAGATTAGAGCGCCGACGGGTTCGAAATAATAGACATCTGTCGGTTCCGGATACCAAGAGAAATGGCATAGACACCGATCGGTGAGTAAGTCAGTGGGCGCTTAAATGGGATTTTTAACTCACGTCGACAGGCTGAGGAGGACCACGCGTTGGCGTTCAGACTCACTACAAAGCAAAGCCTTGGGATTTTTCGATCATGATAATTAGTGGAAAGTTCCCTGCGTATCACCACTGGCAGCTTTCATTGAGACTCACTGTAAAGCTCCGAAATAACGATTGACTAGCACGTTTTTTGGGTAAGTGCCCATTTGGAATGTAATAAAACCAAAAATTAAACTGCACTAACGCAAATACAGCACACTCGATGCCTAATCCGAGTCAGCGCAATGACAATCAGCATCCGAGTCGACCAGCTAAAGCGATGGACCTGAGTCACTCACATTCATCGGTCTCCTCCATATCGTCCTATACTCCTTCGGAAGACAGAGAAGAAGCTCCCAACCGAAGATGCAGAACCTATTTGTGAGTGGCATCAACATCGGAAATGAGTCGGATAAAGACTGGATCAACTAGTATAGTGGTAAGTGGTACTGACGCTCCGATACCCCAGATCGTGATAGCTTGGCCTTGCTTCTGTCGAACTAGTGCATCGGGAGGGATGATGCTCATGCCGCCGGGTGGTCCCCCACCACCGGCAGTTGGAGGTCCACCTCCTGCTCCTGTTGGGATAGTTGGGATTGGCATTTCACTGGTACTGGTACCGGAAGTTCTCTCGAAGTTCTTTCAGCTGAGGCTCCTGGATACTGAAGATGCCAGTGGTTAAGAGAGCGCCGCTGGAGTAACAAACAAACCGACCGACTCACGGGCTATGTTATCCAGGTAGTATATTGTAGTAATTCTGCGTGAGTTGACTCCCCATTTGTTTCCTCCTCTCACTCACTCACAATCACAATGAATTGTAGCACCTGTCCAAATTGACTATACTGAGCGCACGGAGATCACAAAAGTACATGATCATGATCTGAATTCATCAGTAAAGTGGAGTTCGCGCACAGGCTTCAAACGTCTGAAACAGATCGTGAATTGGCAGTGTCAATGCCACCTGGGAAGGAGTGTCAGCTCTCACCCCACCTTTCATTTCCCATTTTTTGATTGCGCCGTGAAAATAGACGCATTGAAGATGGTTCCTCAAATTCAAAGGGTTTTTCTAAGATCTCAATTGGAATGCGTGTAGTGCTTATTCCCTTATTTGTCCTGATCATGATCAACATGATGCAATGAGCGGTCACTGACTTTTATCACGATGTCCAAAAGTGATCATGCGGTTTGGAGACTCTGACAAGTGGGTGAAGTATCATGCGATCAACACGAAATAACTCAGAATTCGTGCATGGATGGTGTGTTGTACAGTCACTACATAGGGCGTAGGACGATTCCAACAACCGACGTCAGAAGAGTCAAGACGATGTTCGATGGGTTATTCGGCCCTATTGTTTTTAGGCGCTGGTCATCATTAGTCAGATGTTCGTTCGGCTTTCAACTCTCGTTGTTTCAAGAATCCCAGCGGTCATCATAAAATCTTCCATTGTCATTATCCCTATTACTGCAGACAAACACTCGGTGAAAATAATCTCAAACCGCATCCCACCGCGGTCTCTCAAGCATTGTTCCAGGTGCCTTTGACCGGATCCTTGAAATCAGCCTCACGGTAGCCCGGATATGCCCTTCGCATTGGCTGTAAATCGATTGCATTCGTCCTTGCATTGGCGTGTTCCTGGATCGTGTGTCGTCCGATGCGAACTCCCTCCGAGGAAGATTCCTTGGCTGGGTCTGAGCCAGAGTGCACTTTCGTGCTGTCGTTCCATCTTGGTTGGGACGTTGCAGGCTGGTGTGTCCCCCTCAGGTTGAGAACTAAGCGACAGGATAACACAATCTCTAAGACGAGAGTAGGTCTAGAGAAAGGTGTTCACCCTTAGTGGGTCAATCAAAGTCAGCCTGGCGGTAGAAACACTCACGTTAGATTAACAGGCTGAAGATTCTTCGGAACTGTAATAAAAATAATGACGTTCACGGCGTTCATACTGAAGATGGCGAAGAAGTACAATATTCCGTCACGCCAAATGACGTCGAATATGTGTGTGTTGTAATCTTTTCTCCAGAAATCGAAAGCTTTCCAAGCGGTCAATCTGTAAAATATGTTCTCCGCTCTCAATCTCATGTTATAAAACACAATTCTATTGCAACTTACATGAAAGCGAGTGTATCATAGAAGAGTGGAATGCTCTTGTAGCGGTATTGGCATAAGACTGGGGAAAACTGTGAACTGGGTGATAAGATACTCACCCAAAATGAAATCAACCATGCAGGAGGACCTGTTAGTGCACCGCATGGAGGCTGAGAGGTGGGTGACGGCCCAGGGACAGTAAAAGTCCGTGAGCTTGTAGTACTTATTGAGAACCCGCCGACAACTATCTCGGCGATGAGGAGTGCGACAAGGATGAACCCAACGACTTTGCTTTGCATGTAGATCTACAGTGCATGGATGGACATTACAGAAACCAGAAATTAATTTGAGGGAACTTGACATACTGCATATACCCGACTTCCAAGAATCATTTGAGAGAGGACGGTGGAAATCAGAGCCCCAACGGGCTCGAAATAATAGACATCTGTAAAGACACCAATAAACGAGCGCTTAATGGGGGGAAACGTTGCTCATTGAACTCACGGGAGCAGGCCGAAGGTGTCCATACGTTGGCTTCAACGCTGACAACAAAACAGAGCCTAATAACAACTTGAATAAGTTGAATTTCTCCGAGACTATTTGTGCACTCACTGCAGTACTCCGAAATAGCGGTTGGCTAATGCCGTTGTTAGCTCCGTGAATTTACATTTCAAAAAGAAAAATGGTATCTGCACTGACCCAGATACAATGCGCTCGAAAACTGCTCAACGTGGCAGTCAGTAATCTAGACCGATTCAAAGGTGATCGACATCTTACGTTCATCGGCCTCTTCCAAATCCTTTTATACTCTTTAGGAAGACAGAGAAAGAGCTCCCATCCAAAGATACAGAACCTGGTCGATGAGTACAAGTGAGCATCAACGTCGGAGACGACTCGGATAAAGGCTGGATCAACTTACGCTCCAATGGCCCAAATCATAATGGCTTGCCCTTGCTTCTGTTTGACCAGAGCATCGTGAGGTATAGCGGGAGGACCAGCTGGAGGACCTCCGCCAGTTGGAATCGTTGGTACTGCCATATATCTCGAGATGAAGACTACCGGAAGAGAAATTCCACAGACTTCACCTACCTATCCATATCTTTATAAGCTTCCTATCTCCCGTAAGCTGGCTTGATTTGACCACAGTCTGCTGGAGCTGACCCAACGCAATGCGCCCATGGTGCGGACATCATCAACGATGGAGAATATTGATTCACGATATGCACCATTCCGAACTTCTGAAACAGATTGAAAAATAAGCAACTTGCAGTTTAAAACGTCGGAGATTACTCCCTGACGCCTCTTGTGATCGCCAATAATCCAAAAACAACTCACCTTGGCATGTTGGACAAAATAGACTCAATAGGACCGTGCCTCAAATAGAATCCTATCATTCATGTTGACAGGAGACTATTATCACTGCGCGGGCTGTAATAAATGAGGTCAGATATAGAGTTGAAGATAGATACGCATCATGTAAAGAGTTGAGACACTCTCATTATGGTGGATGAACCCAGCCTATAGACGATAGCGCTGAGGTAATCTTATCCAGTAACGTGTCTTGAAACACCGTGAAGATCATTGGTGGGAACCTTAGTCTTAAATGGTCACTGAATGGCATATACCGGTGCCCTAAGTATGTTGAAGATTAAATCATGATGGAAATTAACTGCCTCTTGTTTTCTAATATCTGATTCTGTTTCACTTAAATCAATCAAAATATTGTTCATCACGGACACAAGCCTCGTGACGGGCGCTTAAAGCTAATGCCTCAAACGGAGATCCCGCAACACACCTAATTTATGAGGTGCAATTGGCTCTTCATTCTTGAATAGATTTTGAGGGACAGTGGCCCTATGTATATTCTCCACAACTGACAATAATCGGCAAGCGGGGCGGCGGCGCTCCAGTGAAGGAGCACTTTTGATGTATCAACTTGATGGGATGGCTGTACGGCTGGTGCCAAAGCCACCTCCGTGTCAGTATAATAAATCAATAACCCCCATCTTTGTAGCAACCGTTGACAGACAGAGCGGGTCCCCGTGTGGTAAACGTTCACTTTCCAGAGTCCTGGCGGCATCCCTCCCAAACGGACGGGCCGTATTTACGCGGAGCCGAAATTAGCCTAAATATAGCTTTGAATTGGAGGTCCGGCAGGGGTCGCAACAGAGTCGTATCGTTCGTTGGTCCTGGACCAGACGGGGAAAGAAACTCCCAGAGGCACCTGAATGGAGAGGACTTCCACTTCTACCTTTCCTCCTTTTTGCCCATAGCTATCAGCCCCAGAATCACTGGTTGCGAGTCGACTGGCAGTTTCGTTATCGCAAGTTCTCTCCTGTCCATGAAGCTCCTCATGGGCCTCATCGCTTCTTCATGATTCTATGATTCAACAGCGTAAAAAAACCTGACAAAAGGGTCACTTCCAACCTACGCAAAAGACGTGTTTAAAAATATCCCATTTCTCCGCTTCATCTATTCTCACACGGCAAGTTGACCACGTTTCGAAATGCAATTTCTCACTCCCTGAAAACATCTGTACACTTGGCTTGAGCTCTCGCGTCCAGGAGGTCGTATATCAATCGAAACCTCTGGGCGATACGGCGAACATGACTTCATCAGATATGGAACGAGCCAAAACAGAGCCAGACGACATACTTCAAGAGGAGGATGACCAAGATAAATCCAATCAACGCCTCCGCGAACTGGGATACCGAATCGAATTCCGGAGAGAAATGTCCTTCATTGGCGTACTGGGAATGTCATTTTGTGCAATTGGGATTCTAACAGGGATGAGCAGCGCTTTTCAAACTGGCCTCTTCTCTGGCGGACCTCTAGGTGAGCCTTTTTTGCTATGTTGACCCTGAATATTGAATCACGATTGGGATGATCTGTCACACAACCGTAGGCCTTTTCTGGGGCTGGAATGTGTGTGTGATTATGTTTTGGATAGAATATGGTTCTAATTTTTGACATATTGCTACGAGATATGTTCCTTGTTCATGCTATTCATAGCATTGAGCCTGGCTGAGATATGCAGTGCCTAGTGAGTTGTCTTGTTTCAACTCAATCCCGAAAGCTGACAGGCCCAATTTTTCTGAGTCCCACAATGGGGGGACTGTATTTTTGGGTTTGCAAGATGAAACCTGACGCCCCTGCGCTTGGATGTAAGGTACTTCAGTTCGTGTGTCTGGGGTTATCTTATAGAACAAAATCTGCTACTGGCAGTCTGCACGGGATGGATCTATACCATTGCGATGATACTCACGGGTACATCAGGAAATCTCAGGTATAGCCGATCTTCTTGGCCCATTGCTTGACCACTAATCTGTCATTATTTTCTGCTTTACGTTGAAGTGTAGCACTCTATCTCGCGTCACTGGTCGAGATTGGCCAGAAAACAACCCTTTCAAGAGTTGAGATCGCCGCAATAGCCTGGGGCGTCAATATTGCGTCTGGCATTCTGAACACAGTAGGCACCAAAGCAATCGGACGCATGAGCTCCTTCAACATGTGGTGGACGATCGGGGGAACCTTTGTTCTTGTTATTACTCTTGTAGTCAAGGCACCTCAAAAGGTGAAGATTGCTTAGGAAACGAGGGAATAGTTGTTCTCCGAATATCTTTCTGACTCATTCTCTGCTTAGAATTCCGGTGGTTTTGTGTTCACCGATTACGAGAAGTATGGCCTTTCTATTGTATTGGTTCATATTGGGTAATGGTATTTCACAGCTTCACAGGATGGCAGTCAAAGGGATTTGTTGTTCTACTAGGTTTCCTTCAGGTACGCGACCCCTCAATTCGAGATATTCTGAGCTTACAAGGCCATTACGGAAACGCAAAACCAATCCACTACAACGGTGAATTCAGGCCGTATACACGCTGGAGGGCTGTGAAACAGCTGCTCAAGTAGCGGAGGAAGCACGAAGGGCAGAATTTCTAGCGCCGGTCGCCGTGGTTGGAAGCATCATCGGTTCCTGGGTAGTTGGGTTGGCGTATATGCTCGCCTTACTCTTCTCAGTGCAAAGCATATCCAACGTCCAAGCAACGTCCTACGCCATTCCTATTGCTCAACTCTACTTCGATGCCGTGGGTGAAAGACTGACGTTGATGTGCCTGACTGTGATCATGGTAGCACAATTCATGGCTGCGGCGACGGCGTTTACCGCCAGCTCAAGACTTTTCTACGCTCTGTCAAGAGATAACGCGTCCCCGATGAAAAGACAATTTATGTCTTTGAACCGATTCCAGGCACCTTTCTACGGTGTTTGGCTGTCTGTCCTTGTTGGATGCTTGATATCCTGTGCGTATATTGGGTCCGTCATCGCTGTAAGCGCTCGTTACACGCCTTTGGGACATGCGACGGGCACTGACGTTGGTCTCGCTCGACACAAGTTTAATGCAATTCTATCATCTGCTGCGATAGCGGTTATGCTCGGGTACCTCCAGCCTATCATCATTCGGGTTTTCTGGCCATCTGCGTATGTCATAAACCTCCCGGCGTCCAACCATTGAGTTTTAATTGATTTGATCGCGTCTTTCCAAAAAGGATGAAGGAACGGGGCCCCTTTCATCTCGGACAATGGACATGGTGGATCAACGTGGCCAGCCTTTCGGTATGTTCTATCCTATCTCAGTCGTCCTCTGCCATTAAATTAAACTTTGAATCGGCATTGGCACGGTTACACGGAACAGTTCATAGTATTCATCTGCATCCTCTTCATCCTCCCCACGGCGCGCCCAGTTACCCAGCTCAACATGAACTATTCGGTCGTATCAATCGGCGGGATATTTCTTATTGTTGGCTTTACCTGGGCGTTCTGGGGTCGACACCATTTTCATGGACCAGTTCACACGCAACCCGGTTCTGGCGCTGGGCGGGAGGGTCGCGTCTAGCAACAAAGTACAACACCCACGTTAAATGGATGTCGTCAGAATCTAGGGCGCATTGAGTAATTTACATATCGCCTCTTCGTATTTGCATCCTGTTCTGAGTCATTTGCCATTTGTCAAGCTCAGGCTTTGGTATGTACGAGCCGTAAGCGTAACAACAATCTTGATTTTTTATTTTCCTATGAACGTGTTATAGTATGTATGAACAATCCCGTTGAACGGGTTAAAGGTATAGACGCAATTACCGCGCAAGCAGTTGACTGCTGCGAGTATGCGAAGGATGACTAAGTACACTACATAATACATGGAATAGTATTGCAAGAGACTACTAAGAGTTAGTAAGGGTATCGTGTACAGCCATCCGAAATCCAAAGGCCGTTCATCTGATCCAGATCGTTTAAGCAAGAAAAAACGAAACATCCGATAGAACGAAATGTTGGAAAAACATGTAGAACATAATGGGCGATGGGCGATGGGAGAGGTGGAGAACGCGTCAAAGAATAAACCCAAAAGGCGTAGACTTTGAATGTCCATCACAATTCCTCAAAGCGAATAAGAGGTGAGGGAATCCATCAGCGAAGAATAATCCAAGTTGTTCGGAAGCATCGGCGTTGGTTGGATCACTTCCTGCTGCTGGAAAGAATTAAAACCAGAAGGCACTCTCTCCGAGACTTTGATCCCGCTATACGTTGGTTCTGACATCGACGCGTACCCATAATTCGAATAATCGGAATATGATGGTGCGTCTGCAATGGAAGCGTAATCGGAGACCGCTTCGGATGTGAAGGTGCTGTAGGGGTCTGGGAAGGGTATAGTCATGTGCGACGGTGTGTTTGGTATGCTGCTAGTCGAGTTTGAAAGAGGGGAGCTCTGACGCGTCCACTCTTCTGGACTTTGGTAGTCACTGGCGGGGCGAGCGCACAATAGAGAATGGTCATGGGGTGGAAGGGGTTCGAAGGTATGATTCATGGGACTAACGGCCTGCGTGTAGTTGTCGGTAGGAAGCATGTGGTGAGGATGGTGAGGATGGCTGACGTTGAAAGCGAATGTATCAAATTCCTACCATGATATTCATGAGTCAATAAAGATATTCGAAACAGAGAGTATAAAAAGGGGACTTACAAAAGAGGGTGGAAAATCGGACTTGTACAACGAATCTCTGTAGAAAGGAGTGGGAGGTAGAACAGGCCGACGGGTCTCCTGTTTAGGTGATGCCGGGATCACAATGCTGGGTCTTGGGGGTGTATGCCGCCGGACAGGTTCAGGGTGCGGCGCAGGTGCAGGCTGGGTAGGAGCGGAAGAAGGAACCGCGACACCGCGCTCCTTGGTGGTAGTCGGCGTCGATGTGAACGTACTCGCCGTGATGGGTACCTCAAACCGGGTGACGATCTCCGGAACGTGGTACTTGTCGAACTCATGAATGGCCGCCTCGAGTTCTTCCCCTTTGGTTCCGCTGACCAACAGCTGCGCTATCTTCTCGCAACGTTTCTGATCCTTCGGTCCGACCTCGCGTATCTTCTTGCGCTCGGCCGCCCTAGCCTTATTGTGTACTGGCTTGAAGGCGTAATCGGGGAACTGGCGTTTGTGTTCTGCCTGCGCGAGCTTCGCTTTGGCGTGCCACACCCTACGCTCTTCCTCGGGCAGATTCTGCCATGTCATCCCGATGATCTTCGACAACGTGCTATGGTTTGTCTCAACTCCAGTAGAGACGTGTCGGCTCTTGACGAAGCCAGAGCGAAACATGATGAAGGCGTTCGGCGGTCGAGGAATGTGGTTCAGGGGCTTCTTCCGGGAATGCGAGGTGCGGCGCTGACCTTGCTGAACTGGTAATTCGGAAGCGGGAGGTTGATCATCTTGAGGCGAATCCAGTGATTCAGACTCAACGTCCATCTCTGCAGGGCTATCAACCTCGCAAATGCGCGTCTCATCCAACGCGTCGCGGTCTGATATAATGCGCTCTAAGTTTTTTTTAGACGCGTCTCATCAGAATGAAACTTACTCTGGAGGCGTTCCAGCTGCCTTGATGACCTTCTCCTTTCGGGGGGCATTGTGATAAGATAGGTCAAGATGAACGTTGAAGTACCCCGAATCTATCAAAAGCACAGAACGAAGGAGAAAGGCCAGGCCACACTCGATGGTTTGTACGACACCTGAAAGGGGAGGGGAGAAAATAGTGGGAGTCAGAAAAAAGACAACAAGCCGAGTTGAACCTCGCATTTATACATATCCGACCCATCCCAACAGAAGGCAAGGGTCGCATTCGCAAACCAGGCGAATACGTACAACACTTGCCAACTCCGGGCAAGGTTCCGCAACCGGAGAATACGCCTCAACCAAATTAGGATTCCCACCTGATCGCGATTATCTTGTTGATTTTTTGATTTTCGCGTGCGCTTGGCTTGAAGAGTCGTCGATGAGATCCCACACTCTCCGAAAGGCGAAGACAAGGCGTAGCGGGTATCACTGTGCAACTAGAATATCACTATTTCGCGGTCGTTGTATATTTTTTTTTCCTTGAATGGTTATGTTCGGAGTCCGGATGTGATATTTTGGAGGGAAACCTTATCGAGTAATCAACAGGCCGACATCATTTGCGGGAGGTTCTAGTCCTTGTCTTTGGGAATATGTCATTGAATAAATGTCCTAGATCTGTTCCTGATCCAAATTTAGGATTGTGAACGTTCAGCGAATGAATTCTAGTCATTTTGTGAGCAGCTTAGCACAGTTTCCTCCTTCACAAAAATGTTCTTCACGAGCGAAGAACGTCGTCTTCAATTGAAGGAGTCAATCACCTAGGACATTTTCTGGAAAATGTCAAGGATATTTGATCTCTGCACGTAGAAGCAACCTCAAGGGGAACGAACGTTCCACAGCCTGTTGTTTCAAACATAACAAGGAATTTGGGAGTGAATTCAATCGCATGTGCTGAGACATGGCTTCCATGGAAATGCGTTTCAAGTTACTACAGCAAGATGGTTAGAGAATAGCCACACGGAAAAAAACCTCAGAGAAGAACAATGGCCGTTCAAGTTGACATTGACCAGATAACAAGGCGGCTTGAGAATTTGGTTCTTGTCATGACAACATCTCGAGGCTTGTATATCCCTGTGATCATGACTAGGCGAGCGAAGCTACAGACCGTGCGCGTGAGGTCTTATGGTCGCATGGGCGCAGCAGTCGTAGACAGGCTTAGACAGGCCGGGCCCGAGTCCGAGGACGGAGCACTCACAAGTGATTATCTGCGATAACAAGGGGAAGACCCTTTTCCTCAACAAGGGTGTATGACGTAGATTAGGCCCTCGACGCCAATCTATATAGAGTCCTGCTCACGAAGAACAGCATATCTATTTGACCTTGTTCTCGATTTAGTCTCCAGAAACAAGTGAACAGAAACAGAAAAGCAAGAACCTACCGATAATCGCAAAGGCATTCAAAAGGCCTTTAGAATAAGAAGAATAAGGCAAGATGAATGCGGCAAGGAATATGGAGCTGGGGTTCTGAAGAATATGCGCATATATTTACAAGAAACGAGGCATGGTGGTGGTGGTGTAAGAGAAAGCCGCATGACCTAAATCGGATCAACATTTCAAGTCAAAGCCGTCCGTTCCAAATATGACCAAATCGAGAACCAATTTTGGCGGTCCTCCGGAGTCCGAACTCGTCCTGTTAACACCACCGTCGCCAGTATGTTCCCCTCCCCAGCGATGTGGGAAGCGATCTCCCAGCCATTCAAGCGTGCGCAAACCGGTCTTTTCCATGGAAAAATGAAGCTCTACGGAAACAACGTTCCTTTTTCAAAACATAAAACACGTCGGACCTGGTTACCCAACGTTCAACACAAACGTATGCATTCGGAGATTATGGGAGAGACTATCAAGTTGAAGTTGACCACGAAGGCTTTGAAGACGATAAAAAAGGTGTGTCTTTTCAAAATGAACATGAAACATGTTCGTAGAGCTCATGGCCATGATGTCACCCGCTTCAGAAAGGTTCATTGGACAACTATCTCAACACCACCCCCGCTAATCTCTTGGGCGAAGCCGGAATGCGGCTACGAATGCGGATGCGAGCAAAATATATGGAAAATAAAGGAAAACCTAGTCAAGAACCCAAATTAGAGCCCTACGTTGACTGGAACGACGTGATATATACGCGCATACCCGCAATGTTATCTGATGTGAAAAGGCTCAGAGAAAATGTTGCGAAAGCCCTAGGGGAAGAAGGCCTCGCGAGGTACGTTCTTTATCTTTGTGGTGGTCGCAACCGTCCTATGGTGTCTGTGTTCTGAATACACTTCTGACTTCTGCTTTTTCTTAGTGCGGAGGAGACGATCGCGTTCATAGAGAAAAGGAAACTGGCCAGAAAAACTGCCATTCGAGTGGTCTAAATACGCCTCTTTTTATCCCGCTGTTTCAAAATACCAGCTCATTAGATTCTACCGTAACCCATCCCAGTCTGCTGCAGCCCTGTACGCCTATCCCTTGTCGCCATCACTCGAGTTCCTCTCATCGTAATCCACTCACCCCATCAACACTCAAAATGTCCTAGGTCTATGTATATCTAATTCTAATAAATGATCCTTCTCCGTCTAATGTGCACCAGGATAATAGACATGCCATTTGTTCCGTTCGTGGCACGTTCTGCAATGATTAGAAGATTCTCATTTCATCAGTTTATGGATCCTTGGTATATGCGGACTCAATGCGCTTAAATAAATAAAAAACAATGTAGGTGGCTGCTATTATTATGTAGAGATAGAGGTAATATATAGAGTCTAAGATGAGGAGGAATACGCGATTGTGCATGTGAGAGGAAGTGGAAGAAAAGGAAAAACAAAAAATCATGAAAGGTCGTGATATGGTGCATGTCAAACCATCAATTAGGCACAATAACATCCACATGAGCGCAACGCGATATGGCCTGGAGGAGGATAGACCGATAGGAGTTCAATTCGTTCCAAAGGTCTTTATCGTAATACCCGATATACTCGAGGTTATTGGAGAGCGCCGTGAGCCACGCAGCGGCGAGAAGTAAATCGTCTTCACCACGATCAAGCTGGCAAGCCAGTCCCGCGAGGTCAAGAGCCACGGAAGACAGAGTCCTCACAGGGACAGTACGCATGCCAACGTAATTGGAAAAAGAAAGACTTTCGGGGACCAGCTTACCCAAAAGCTTCTTGATCTTGAATCCGTCAAAGCTGAAGGTCGACACACTATCAGTCTCCAGAGGGTTAGAGGCAGCAGGAGCAACAGGGGGACTCGGAGGAGCAAGAGGGTGAGGGTGAATCGCATCCCGAATCCACTCGGGCACGATGCTTCTGAACAGAGCTGCCAGGTTCTTGGTATGGAGGTATACCACCAGCTCGTGGAAAGTCTCCAAATGAGGGACATACAACATCACACGTGGCATCTCCTGGTTTAAACTGCGGGGGAGAATACAGAGATCATTCGACGAGCCTCCGCTCGCTCCTGACGCTCCAGTTGGTGGCATGAGGTTAGGGACGTTGAGCAGGAACAACAGGTCGTTGATCGGTATTTCAGCCACTTCAGGATAGGTAGGTGCGATCATTGTGCTGCGACGCGTGTCACGGAAGGTGTTTAAAGGATCGCGTTTCTGGAAGAAGGATAAAGTGTTCTTGGACGCCTGCGTCGCGTACACGATCAAGATATGAGTTGGCCCGAGAGGGCGAGGCGAGGTGGGCTTGTCCAACGTATTCAAAGGGGGTTGGGTAGCCGAGGCGCTGGAAAAATGGTGAGACCTATGCTTGGGAGCGGTGTTAACGGCGGAAGTCGAGAGTGCACGTCGTCCGTCTCGACGTAAAGGCTTGGTTTTGACCCCCGTGTTTTCGTCCGATTTTTCGCGGGGAATGAGAGGCGGAGAATAGGAAGAATAACGCGTCGAGGATTCTTTTTCCTTGAAATCTTTTCTTCTCTCTGCTCGATAGAGCCAGTGTCTGAGAAAGAAAGAAAGATATAACGATCACGAACGAGTGGCATAGAGAACTGTCAGCACGTACCGTGAAGTTACATTCGCCCGCAGTTTGAGAGATTGCCTGATCTCGTCGATACTAGCAGCACCTCTAAGAAAGTCTTCACGGTCTGGGGCGACATTTACGAGTATATCGCGGTTGATATCGCGCTCTACCTGGCCTTCAAGGCTGACGAGCATAGATAACACTGGTAATTTGTGGGTCATGGCCGGCATGTTGGGATCGCTTGAAGCTCTGGGAGAGATGGTGGTGGTACAAAGAAAAGAAACGAGAACCTGGATATTCTTTGTGCATTTTAATGCCACTAAGGTCATCTACGGGCCTCATGGTGGCGAACAATGGTGAAGAGGAGAATTCAGAAGAGGACTTAGCTGTAGTAAATTACCTAATTTAACCTTTCCGAAATCTCGGTTAACATATTTGGTTGACCCTGCGTTGCCAAACAATACTGTTCAGCCTTCTTGTCGGAATTGACTTTCTTGACTGGGAATCTTTCTCGGAATTGCTTTTGAACATGCCTTTGACATGCCTTGGAACATGCAACGTTGTCAACAATATCTCCTTGGTCTCCTCCTACTGTGAACCCAAAAAAATCTCAACTTGAATAAACGGCTCAGTCAGTTATCGTGGCACGTTTCAAATTTCAAGTTCTCGAAGAAGTCAAGAATAACGAACTTTTACAGGTATCGCCGTGATGGTTTATTCCCACTATATACCAGAAAAACAAGGATGGATACCGCAAATCTCACTTGATACTGCGAAACAGTATATTCTACCACAAATGCAGGACATCGACTTTGATCAGACAAAACATCAACTCTCGCAAAAGAGCCTCCTTCTTGGAAATCGGTGGACGTCTCTAAGTCTGCCAGATAGGCCTGGTGACCGTGATCGTTACAGATCCTATGACGACTACGACGAGTACGATGAAACTCGGGCATCGTCGCTACATAAGGTTTTCAACGAAATCATGGAATGCTGTGTGTTCAAATCTCCTGGCCAGGTTCAAAAACCAACATTGGAGTACACTTTTACCAACAATCTACGTGATCCCTCTCACCGCGAAAATAATTCTCGACCGTACGCCTTTGGTCAACTTCTTTGCGACCATTTGGAGTATACCCCCAACATTCTTCAAATCGATCAAGCGCCCTTCACTGAGCGTTGGGAGAACATTGCCGTCGCTGTGGAATATCAACATGTTCCAGAAGGATCATCTGACCTTGCGGGTCATTTATCACCCAAGATACTATGGAGCCTACGAAAAATGATGGGTCGGGACCCTCGACGACGGTTTGCATACGGCCTCACATTTGAGAAGACGAAGGCACGGTTATGGTACTTCAATCGCTCCGTGATGTGGGTCACGGAAGCCTTTGATGTGTGTGAGGTACGGGTACCCCTTCCTGGCCCTATACCATAACCTATAAGGTTGTACTGACGATATCCAATCAGGACAACGAGTCATTCATATATGTGCTACTATCCTTAGCATACGCACCCCTGGTTGACCTGGGATGGGACCCAACTATGCGGCTTGGGATTGAGCAGGGCAACATTTATTACGACATCACTGTTCACCACTTGGATGAGACCAACAAAATTGTGAAGACCGTCTGGCGCACCGTCGAACTTCTTTCGAATCATTCTGCAAAAAGCTTACATGGACATGGTACCCGAGTCTACAAGGCACACAAAGTTGATGAACAGGGTCGCAGGTGTGGAGAAGTTGTCGCTCTCAAGGATACATGGACCGTAGACGATGGCAGGAAATCGGAAGAAGAGATACTCTTGGAGATTCTCGAAAATGTTCCGGAGGAGGAACGACATTACTTCCCATCACTTGTACCCTCAGCCTGGGGCAAAGTCCTCATCGACGGCGTCGCCGACGATACAGGAAACTCGATGATGCGTGGCCTTATGACTCAGCTGAAGGACAATTTTGATGAATGGACAGGAAAATCTCGCCAAATTTCAACCATCAACAAATACCCTTTGAATTATCACCTCGAGCAGGAAACCTTCAAGTTTGGAAAAGTCCACCATCGCATGGTCTTCAAGGAGGTCGGGACACCTGTCACCTGTCTTCAAGATATGCCCACCGTTCTTCGCGTTCTGATCGATGTCGTACAAGGTAAGCAATTCAATGATATTTATTATAATACCCCAATGTTCGCTAATTATTATGAATTTATCATCCAGCACTCAAAATATTATATGAGTTGGGCTATGTCCATAGAGACGTGAGCGGGGGAAACGTTCTCCTCGTAGGATCCAGAGGGGTCTTGATCGACTATGAGACTGTAACCAAGATTGATTCCCTGAAACCCGAAGATCGCACAGGTCTTCGTACCGCAAATCATATTGTGAGTTGATGATTCTAGAGGCCTAGTATAATCCTGCTAATGGGCTTTTATCTAGGGCACCCCTGATTTTATGTCAACCGAGATTTCAGTTAATGGCTATGACCATCTGCCAGAGCCTGAATACGACTCGGAGGAGGATGAACCTCCTCCAATTGATTTTTCGCAGCAGCCGGCGCCCTTCGTCTACAACCAGATGCACGACGTGGAGTCCGTGTGGTGGATCTTTGTCTGGATCATTGTTTGGAATGCCATCCCATTATCTATGAACGAAACAAACAAGCAATCGCTAAAGACAATCTTGGAGGAGATTGAGGCTCAAGTAACCGTTGCAAACGAGATTTTTGGGCGAGGCATGCAGAGTTATGCTCGCAACAACCTCATTCGGGACCATTTCATGATCCGAACCTCTCTTGAACACATTTCGTTGAAGCAGTTCATTCCGCATCTATCGCGCGGGGCAGGCTTTTTTCGCAAATTCTATGGAAAGGCGGAGAAGGGAGTCTACCAAGGATATTTCGACGGCTCTGCGTTGCTCAACATCCATGGACCATTCATCGAGATCCTAAAATCCGCTCTCAACATCTCTGAAGGTGTTATGATATGCCCAATCTCGGAGGTGCAGAGGCAGGCGAAGGAATGTATCGAGGAAAGCAAGAAGGCTGTCGAAGACATAAATCGTATACATACCAAACACCTACCCTATTACATAACATAGGCCAGTAGGTGAGCATGTGTACATCGCATCCCTGTTCTATCGCATCCACTGGGAATTTGCCTCCGCCAGATGAGTGCGCTAACTGTAGGAGCATGCCTTGGGAGTATATTTTCAAGTTTACAGTACAAATGAAATTCACTTGAAGTTTCCCCTAAGACCAGCGGCCTTCTCAAATCATCATTCTGGGAGCCGGAATACCTCTACATTTGCTAGGGTCTTCTGAGTCCTGAATTCGATTGGATTTCGAAACTCATGATAGTCCAGACGAATTAAGCTAGAATTTACAGAAGATTTGGAGTGCTTACCTAGCTGTGATGGACTCTGGAGTCTGGGACCGGCTCCTCATATCTAGAAATTTATAGTTCAACAAGGAGAACCGTTCTCCATAGCTCGAAGTCTCTATTCCTTCCTAACAGCGCTTAGTAAGTTAGGGCTGAGCCTCACCAGTACTAGGACTTCCAGAATTCAGCTAGTTCTTCATTGTTCAAAAACTTTCGGAAGTTTAGCAAAAGTTTAGACGCAACTCCCGAACGCGTTTTTTAGGTATGCAGAGGGATAACGAGCCCTGGGCCTTATCGCCTTGATCATCTCTTTTCGAGGTTTTTCAGACTTTTCGCTGAAGGGATATAAGGTTTGATTATATTTAAATTTAGACATTTGAACAACGGAGAAAGAGAGAAAATAGACGGGGCTCCAACGGGGCTCTTGAACATACCTTCTAGATATACTTACCTGAGTTGTGAGGCCTTGAGGTCAAAGAAAGATTTTAACGGTAACCGTGGGTTACCCAGCGATGACTTAACAGGGATCAGCCAAGAAATTGCCGTTCCTGATTAAAATAGGCCAGGGGCTAGGACCCTTTTGGAGATAGTCTCATATGATGGCTTTGGGGAAACAACCACAAGAATAGAGCCAGAGTTCCCCATTTTTCCCTCTTTCTTCCTACCATCATCACCGCAAAGAATGGCCCCCCTCTCCTGGCTTTCTTGAACCCCCAGTTCGCGAGGAGTCTTCTTACTGTCGATTGAAATAACGATAACATATTGACGCTGACGAAACTCCTGGCGGAACGGACGTAACACACGCGTGGCATCTCCAGGCTAATTATCCATCACCGGCCCTTCCTTTTCATCAATCTCGCCCACCCACAAAGACCTGAGGAGTCCGTATCGTCTTTGTCTAATACCCCCACTCTCAATTCCTTCGAAAATTGGCGATAGTTCCCCAACATTCATCCAACCTTGTCTTTTGGTGGGCCACTGGTTGTGTAAACCACCATATCATCGAGCCACATCATGTATCTCAATAAGCCACTGAACGGAAACGCTAGTAGTGTCAGCGTCAACGACCTACAGCCTCCACTGACGCCACATACCCCCCACACACCACTCACACCACTACCGGGCATACGGGCGCACCTGGGCCACCTCCTCCCCCGCCACACACACTTTCGCGCAAGGGTGACGATCCACCAGATCTCGAGCGTCCCATTCGTCAGCGGGGAATTTGGGGTACGATGGAAGTTCAAGGGTGTGCAATCGACGCCGACACCCAACAAGGCGGGGTTGCTTGTTCGGGTCAAGGCTCGGGCTGCTGAGAAGAGGACGGTGTCAGATAAGGGGAAGGCGCGCGGAGATTCCAACGATAGCCCCCAGCCACTGCCGAGTCCTCTTCCACAAACGCCGATGACGATGGAGGAGGAGGGACACGTTGACGGACGGCAAAAATTCGGGGGCGGAGGAGGAGAAGGAGGGCGATCCGTCTCTGGGCCGATGACGATGGAAGGTAGTAGTTCTCACAAGTCGTCAGTTTCTTCGCACTCTTCTCTTGTCGGCCACTCACAACACCTCTCTGCCGATTGGGGCACGAACTCGTCTAAAAATTCGTCCTCGATAACGATTGCGCCCACGCCTTCCACCACCACGACCACGGTATCTGACCTTTCTGCCATTAATAAATCTTTCGTCAGCTCCACCCCGGCGCGTGGTATGACACCCTTTATCAAGCTCAAAGACCACTCCGTTATCTGGTCGCAGACCCTTGACACCGTCATCAAGCTCGATGTGGATCGTGAGTCATCGATGATCCACCCAAACCCTTTCAAGCTCGTCGTGATGCAACGCGTGATACCGGACGATCCACACAGCTCGCCTATGAATCCTCGGTTAGGTGCGGTGTATCTTAATCTGTCGGAGTATGTGGGTCAGGGTGTGGTGGAGAGGCGGTATCTTTTGAAGGAAAGCAAGACGAATGCTACGCTCAAGGTTCGTGTAATTTACATCCTACTTATCCATTTGACGCTGAGTGTACGTATCTTTCTATTTAGCTGTCCATAGAGATGATCTATGTCAGTGGCGAAACGACCTACATCCCACCCCCTCTGGCCAAGGGCGAGATCCTCACAGGGCTCGCCGGCTTCCTAGAAAACGACAACGTCAAAAAACGACCCCGGGCACTTGACATCTACGGCCCCTATCACGACCAAGATGAATTAGAGATCGACTTACTCGGAGCCAAGTCGACAGCCATTCCACGGACCGCGAAGTCCACGCGCAGACCGTCTGATAAAAGTAAAAACTCATATCCATACGGGGATGGGGGGAGTGATAGCGAAGAAGATCAGAGTGTGGAACAAGAAGGCGATGATCTGGGTGTGGCTTTTGACGTGGAGAGATTGCCTTTTGCCTATGGGACGAAGACGACGGAGTTGTTGATCGATGCGCTGTTCAACCCTGTTAAGATCACGGATAAGAAGGACGAGAGCCCGTTTACGATATACATGCCTCCTTCCCCTCCGTCCAGAAAACGCTCGGAAATGGGCATTGGACTCGGCCTCAGTGGTGTCGTGATGGATCGTCCTGGAGCGACACTGAGCACAGCGGGGGGGTTGACGCATCCAAGACGCCAGCAATCCACTTCGTCGTCCGTCTACACCACCACCAGCACGACAAGCAGCACGGGCTCTAGGGCAGAGACATCCGAGTCCGGCCATAGATCGCAATCACACCACGACGCTGCCGCCTCCGTAGCCCACGACTCCCCGAAAAGGAGTGGGACGGTGTTGGTGGGTCCACCTCCAGTCCCACATGTGAAAAGTACACCGGAAGGCCGTGTCGTGGTCGGCCCTGCGCAGGAAGAGCAGATCGGCGTGGTGAGAGCGTGGTGGAGGAAGAGGTTGCGACCGCCTCCTCCCTTGATGCCAACGGCACAGACATAGGTAACAGAATCCTTTGCAGATTTAATTGATTTTTTTACTTGTTTTTCTTTATCCTCAGTTTGTTTTTGGTTTTTATACCCTTAATTCGGCTGAAGAGCCGCTTCTCCTCTCCTTAACTTATCTAGTCCTTTATATTGTGTACGCCGTCTTTGGCACTTGTAACTTTCCTATCACATCATTATTGCACACCCACGCCTATTATCCTTCTCGTTCTTTCGTTCTTTTTCGTTATTTGCTTTTTTCTCCGCCTGTATAGTACTTGGTTTCCTTTCGTCTTTTCTTCTAGCTCTCTAATGAGATACAGAGTCCATCCATAGCATCTTGTATTCTTCGATAATCTTGCATACGCTAAAAAGTATAGTTATTACTTTACTTACCTTGTGAGCCTTGATATGCACAATGATCATCATGCATCATCACTTCAGAGCGAACTGGGAGCAAGTGCCGACTGCAAGTCCGAGTCTAGCATTCTAATACCTCATTTATTTGGGCCAGAATAACAAACAAATCATTCGTCGAACATCTTCACTAACAATTCGCTATGGATCCGGATACTCGATAACTCCTTCGCTTTCCTCAATACGTTCCTCCACTCCAAGATTGGGCACATTGTAACACCTTGAGAAATGTCGAGAGCGGATTTCAGAATCTCGATAAATGGTCCATGGATATTTAGCAACGCAGAGCCGTCGAAATACCCTTGGTTCACTCGCTTCTCCGCAGCTCCATAGGCCCTTCGAAAAAAGTCCCTCCCGCGCTCAAGACAAGGGAGGAACTGCTTCAACGAAATGTCTCCAAGAGAGCTTGGGATCCTGTGAGGCAGCCGAATAAGTTCATTTCGAAAACGATTGTTAACGCCTAGCCCAAAAAGCTCGTTCGCGACGTCCAATTGAGCTGTGAGCTCGTCCAAGATTGTCTCGAGGGCTTGCTTGTTTTGTTCGTCCGGGGATAGAGGGATGACGTTCCAAAGGATGATCCAGACAAAGATCCACCACACAGACTCAATATCGTGCATCTGGTTGTACACAAAAGGTGCCTGCACAAAATCATCTGGAAGAGATTCAATCCGATTGACATGATCATAATCATTGATTGAAATTTCAGTTGACATAAAATCGGGGTTTCCCTAGGTCAAAGCCCATTAGAAGGATTACACTAGACCTCTATAATCATCTACTCACAATTTGATTTGAGGTACGAGGAGCACCTATACGACTACTCTCAGGTTCCAGGGAATCAATATTGGCTACAGTCTCAAAGTCGATCAAGACCCCCCTGGATCCAACGAGGAGAACGTTTCCCCCGCTCACGTCTCTATGCACATATCCCAGCCCATATAATATTTCGAGTGCTGGATGATAGATTTATAATCGTCAGCGAACATTGGGATATTCTGATGGATCTCATCGAATTGCTTACCCTTTACAACGTCGATCAGAACATGAAGAACAGTGGGCATATCTCGAAGAGAGGTGACAGGTATCCCGACCTCCTTGAATACCGTGCGCCGGTGGACTTTCCTGCCAAATCGACGAACGTGACTGGATGATCGCCTCCGTGAGGTTTCTCGTTCGAAGTGATAATCCAGAAAATATTTGTTGCTGGTTGAGAATTTGCGAGAATTTCCAGTCCATTTACCAAAAACGCCGTTCCGCTGAGTCATGAGGCCGTGCATCATCGAGATGTCTGTATCATCGACAACGCCATCGATGAAGACTTTGCCCCAGGCTGAGGGCACAAGTGATGGGAAGTAATGTCGTTCCTCCTCCGGAACATTTTCGAGAATCTCCAAGAGTATCTCTTCTTCCGATTTCCTGCCATCGTCTACGGTCCATGTGTCCTTGAGAGCGACAATTTTTCCACATCTGTGACCCTGTTCATCAATTTGGTATGCTGTGTAGACTCGGGTACCATGACCGCGTAAGCTTTTGGCAGAATCATTGGAAAGGAGTTCGACTGTGCGCCAAACGGTCGTGACAATTTTGTTTGTCTCATCCAAGTGGTGAACAGTGATGTCGTAATAAATGTTGCCCTGCTCAATCCCAAGCCGCATAGTTGGGTCCCATCCCAGGTCAACCACGGGGGCATATTGTAAGGACAACAGCACGTAGATAAAACTATCATTGTCCTTATCGGATATCGTCAATACAACTTCTTGATATCAACCAAAGGACTGCCTTACCTCACAGATATCAAAGGCTTCGGTGACACACATCACAGAGCGATTGTAGTACCACAGCCTCGCCTTCGTCTTCTCAAATGTAAGGCCGTATACAAATCGCCGTCGAGGGTCGTGACCCATCATTTTTCGTAGGCTCCATAGCATCTTGGGTGACAAATGACGCGCAAGTTCAGATGATCCTTGTGGAATCTGTTGATATTCTACCGCGACGGCAATATTCTCCCAACGCTCAGCGGAGGGTGCTTCATCGCTTTTAAGGATGTTTGGGGTATACTCTGGGTGGTCGTGAAGGAGTCGACCAAAAGCATACGGACGAGAACCAGGTTCACGGTGAGAGGGATCGATCAAGTTCCCGGTGAAAGTGTACTCCAACGTTGGTTTGCGAGCCTGGCCAGGAGATTTGAAAACACAGCAGTCCGTGATTTGGTTGAAAACTTTGTTTAAGGACAATGCACGGTTCTCATCGTGCTTATCCAAATCGTCATCGTATGCGTATCTGTCATCGTAGTCGCCATCGTCAGGCCTATCCTGCAGACTCAGAGATGTCCACGTATCGCCAACAAGGAGGCCATTTTCCATGAGTCGATGCTTTGTCTGATCAAAGTCGATATACTGTTTTTGTGGTAGAATATACTGTTTCGCAGTATCGAGGGAGATTTGCGGTATCCAGCCTTTTTTTTCTGGTCTGCGTTTGCGCATATATAGAGGAACACCATATGCACCATGGGCATCCATGTGCCGCACAGTTGAGAAACAGTTGGAGACAAGGTAGTATGTACGTAAAAGAAAACATTTTTCAAGAGAATATTTTTTCGAGTTAACTGTAAGTACCTACCCTTTTTGTGTTTGCGCACGGAAATGTTTAATTAGGTAATTTACTACAGATACTTAAGTCCTCATCTAATGCTCCTCTTCCCCCTTCAAGTTCGCCACCCTGAGGCCCGTAGATAACCTTAGTGGCATTAAAATGCACAAAGAATAACCAGGTTTTCGTTTCTTTTCTTTCCACCACCATTTCTCCCAGAGCTTCAAGCTCAAGTTCACTCACCAAACTTCAAGCCTGAGCGCTGAGCGCTGAACAGGTGCCTCTACGTCAGTTTTTGCTCCAGCCTCGACAATGTTCCGTTCCGTTTTACCATTACAACTCAAGCGTTTGTCTTCCGCCTATCATAAAACGTCGGCACTCAGCACGGTGAGGAAAGATGCCTAGATTCCATGGTTTTTATATAACTAAAGCACCATTGTTCAGCAACCAAGAAAGAAGTTTGTCCCAGAAGACTGGTACATCGTGGATTCTGGACCCGGCGGCGGGATCGACCTCGCCATCTGCAATTCAAAGACACCTGAAGCGACATGGTACACACCCGAGGGAATGACCGCGGAGGAGATTTTAGCCATCCCAGACGCAAAGCAGTATTGGACAACGGTAGAGGAGGTCAAGCAATATATGGAGGAACGGGCAATTGCGAAGAGCAAAAGCAGTGGAAAGGATCTAATAGATCAATTTGCTGAGCTCGAGGACGATGGGGTGAAGAAGAAAGATTGATAACCTGGTGAAGTTCTTCTCGAACTGTAACAAATGAAAACTAATACTAAGTCAAAATTAGTGCTCACCAAGCTTTAAAGCAGAACCCAAGGGATTTACAATTCAAGCTCTGGAATCGAAACCAGCCAGCCTGTATATAGACAGGAATGTCTAATTTTGTATCTTTGACAGAGGATTGTGGTCAAATGACATCCTGCATCTGAGCGATACGTGGGATAGTGGGGCTATGTGTGGCTTAATGGCTTAATAGTTGGCGATCTAGTCTTGAACGTTGAACGACCACCATCTCCACTGCCCATTATGCCACGTAAAGGACAATGGAAGCCACCTGTTTACGTTGGGCCTCCGGACGAGGGTCCAACAGACACCGACTCACGCAGCGGACCGACATCAACTACTAGGACACACCTCAAGAAGGGCGCTAATTGCAACACATGTTTCGACATCGACCTTCGTTTCGTCCCTCAACCACACAAAGATCAAAACATCTGCTCCGTCGGACAAATCGCGAGACATTGGATCAAGTCTAGTGATCTGGGAAAGAATCAAGGCTCGTGTAGATCTTGTCGGTTTTTGAAATCGGCGTTTGATACCCTCTTGAATGAAGGAGAAGTGATCGATATCCCTCATGGTTCGAAGATAGACTATTCCATTGCGATATTGGATAGAAACGACTCTGATTCGGCCGATGAACAGCAGAAGAGGAAGAGAAGAGAGGCAGCCCTTGCGTATGAGGCCTCGAATAGCCTCTTGATCGAGATGCGATGCAGTACAGTGAACAGATCAAGAGGCGCTAAGGAGGCTGGGTTCCAGGAAGAGTTCAAG
The DNA here is from genome assembly GCA_019904355.1 of Psilocybe tampanensis. Lineage (NCBI taxonomy): Eukaryota > Fungi > Basidiomycota > Agaricomycetes > Agaricales > Agrocybaceae > Psilocybe > Psilocybe tampanensis. The sequence goes on from JAHXRV010005963.1 coordinate 29,503, forward strand.
GTTGAGATTTATACCCGACCAGGAGGTCAGTATAAAGTTGTCATTTAATATACTCCTCAAGTTCATCATGATCACGAACTTTAGCACCTGCTGCGCCCTGGAAGGCAATCGGGATGGCGGGTGAGGTTCCTCTGAAACCAACCGCTGACGAATGTGCGAAGATTATCCAGCCATGGCTTAACGATTGCAACAAAAACCATCCCTTATGCCGTCAGAATTGGCAGGCGGGAATGAACAACGATGCAGAGCTTTTGCCTCGCCGCGTTCTCGACTTGTCCGGTGGAACCATTCGCCTCGTTGAATCGACTCCGGGACAACGTGCGCATTACGTCGCGCTCAGCCATTGTTGGGGGAAGCTGCAACTATTGACCACCACCCGAGAAACCATCGCAGAGCGCATGAAAGGAATCCCTTGGGACGAGTTGCCGAAAACGTTCCAGGATGCCATCAGCATTACGAAGGCCCTTGGATTGCGGTACATCTGGATTGATTCCTTATGCATCATCCAGAAGGATAAATTGGACTGGGAGGCGCAAAGCGCCGTCATGGCGGATATCTATAGCAGATGTTATCTGAACATCGCGACCACACGAGCCGCTGGTGGGCATGTTGGGTGTCTTGATGCCAGGTGGAGTTCCAGAGATTCCCTGAAATGGGCTGCGGAATTCGTCAGAGCGGTGTCGCACGGCCAGTCAACCAGGGCCGAACAGGTTACAAAAACCAGAAAATCGCCGGTCAAGTCTTTTAGGATCCCAGGGATCGAGCAAGATGTATACATCAGGCTTGCCATGGAATCATCTCACGAGGCGCTTCAAACTCCCCGGTGGATTCGCAGCCACGCCGAAACAGCTCCCTTGTTGCCTCGCGGGTGGGTATACCAAGAACGATTCCTTTCGGCGCGCACCATCCATATGTATGCCAACGAGATGGTATGGGTTTGCAATGTGGTCCAGCGATGTGAATGCAAGTCACTTGATGGAACCCCTCATGACGGTGATGGATGGAGTGCAAGCAAAGACCGGATATTGAAGCTCCGAGACACTGAGAATAAGGCGATCCATGGGCTCTGGAGAACGATCGTGGAAGATTTCACCCTGCTCGACTTGACTTACGAAACCGATCGACTTCCAGCTCTCGGGGGGTTGGCGTACAGGTTTGCGGAATATCTCCCAAAAAACGAGCGATACCTTGCGGGCCTGTGGGAAGGTGACTTGGCGCGCGACCTTCTGTGGGAGTCGGGGGGTAGTACACAGACAAATGGTCCCACAAGGAAGCGAGAGGGTGCACCGTCTTGGTCATGGGCGTCTCTTAGCTGGGGAGGGAACGATGTGAGCGCGATTGACTGGGAGTACGAGACAAAACCGAAGCTGGTAAAATGGGCCGCGACGACGACTTACCATCAAGACCCCCGGACAAAAATTATCGATGTCTCGGTCGACGTGGACGGTGCAAACAAGTTTGGCATCGTAAAGGCAGGGTGCATCACTCTTGAGGGGGCAATATGCGGAGTCTCTTTGCAGAACTCGAGGCATTCAAAACCGTCTTCGATGGCCAACATCCCTTTCTTCAACGAGGGATCATTTAACTCTTTGCACATGGACTACGACACCAAAAACGCCGAGGCTAGCGCTGGCGGTACCGTTTACTGCCTATTCATAGGATCTTTCTGGGAGGTATTCGAAGACAATCCACGACCCCATGTTAAACACCAGGGTCTGATGCTCAAGCTGGCGAGCAATGGAAAATTCGAGCGGATTGGACGGTGGACCCAACACATCGAGAGTTGGGTTCATCAAAAGGACGTCTGGACCAAGAAATCTCCCATTCATCGAGTTTCGATTGTTTGACCAGAAGCCAGCCAGAGGCCATAGCGCAGGTGTATCCCCCGGTAAGATCCAAGGTCGATGATGTTAAACCATGGGAGGATGAAGGGGTTCGAAGGAAAGAGAGAAAGGTAGTCAAGAAAAATGTAGTTCGAGTTCAAGAGAGTTCGAGTTTAAGTAATTTCTTTTTTCTTGTATATTTAATTATTTTTCTCTTCGCCTGTTCAGTACATATTGCCCATAAATAAGCGATTAAAATATCTACATAACAAAGTGTCAAATTAGGTAATTTGCTGCTAAGTCACATTAAGGCTGAAGTACTGAACCGTCGGAACGCAAGAACACTACTTAGCAAGGATTAGAAAAAAGCTGATCAGGTAACAGTTCCTGACCCAGACACTTTCAAATTGGAAGAAAGAACGAGCATTGAGTATTTGTTCAACACTATGAAAGTGGTTACATGTTACACAGTATACAAAAAGAGACGGACAGTGTTCATTTACAAGCATACCAAAAAAACAACACCGATTACTGGTGGAACACGACAGCGTTGGATTTAATGAACGCCAATTGTTGCTGACGATACGTATCCGGGATCATACTGAAGCTATTCTGGTTCAGTTGGAGGATAGCTTGGTTGCTCGGGGTGTACGGAGCCCAATTGGGACCTGAGGATGATGATGATGAAAATTTAGAAAGGCGATAAAAAAAGGTAAGAGTATGGAAGGATACTGACGAGATGAGCCTTTTCCATCGTTAGGATCCAGAGAGTTGGTGAACGAGACCCAGTAATCGATCATCGCCGTGCTGAGGCTGTTTCCAGAGATTCCATATACGTAGTTCACCTCGGAACCGTGGTTAACTGTTGTGACAATGATGAGCATACGAATGGAGCGAAAATTTGGAAGGAACGCCTACCTCCGATAGCGGCGTATCCGTTTTGAGGTTGAGTGAAGAGATAGCCCCAGGTCTTGACACCTGCGCTGCTGGCGGTCTGGGACCAAGTTCGACGTTGGGCGTCGAATAACAAGTCGCCAACTACGAGAGTACGCAAAGTTAAAAAACGATCAGGTCGCCGATTGGACGGATCCAAACATCAAATACTTACTAACGGAAGCTGAACGCTTGTACATGGCGCCCATTCCGAATGTGTTGCTTCCGGTGTTGTATGGAGAGCCGGCGGATGGGTCAGATGGGTAGAGGTTCAATAGCTGGTTGAGTGTGTTGTCAAAGGTGGTTGCGTCCACGAGGGGTGGAGAATAGATATCGACAAGGTGACTCTTGATATCTTGAGTAGTCTGCGCGCCCATGTTTGCAAATACAGTTCCTTCAAATTGTTGTTTTAGTCACACCACTATCCACTTTTTTTTTTGGAAAAAATAAACGAACCTTCATCCAAGTTCGTCCCAGAAATGAAGGGAATCTTGGCGAACTTGCCTGCGTTCAACAATCGAGAGACGATATCAGGGAAGATTCCATTCGGTCCATCGAGACAAGGATTCCAGGGGAACTGCTCTGAGGCATGAGAGCCTGCGTAAAGGAGACCCGTGTTGATGTCTGAGGTGCTGGCAGCCCTCAAGCAGTCGAATGCATTGTTGCCCGACGCGAGGGAGGCACACGAAGGGACACCCGAGACGAAGGTCTGCCATGCGCCTTGTCTTCTTGAAGCCGGGTACTCCTGTGGCGATTGTGCTGAGCCGGATTCAAGGATCTGGTGAGTGAGGAAAAAGAAAACATTAAGAAATCGAAGGTCAACAGGCTCAAAGTCAAACACTCACAGCTCCCCTAATCAATGAGGTAATGTTAGAGTTCAAGAAGAGCAACGAGGTCATCATAGCTCCAGCGCTTTCACCGAATGCTGTGACCTAGATATATGCGTTCAGTTGAGAAAACCCACCTGTCACGAAACTTTTATTTTACTTACACGGGTTTTGTCTCCTCCGAAGGCCGCAATGTTAGCCTGCACCCATTGCAGAGCTGCCAGCTGGTCTTTGAGAGCAAGGTTCAATGCACCTTGGTTGTCAGCTGAGCACAGAAAAAGAGGTGAGTGATATAAAGCAGGTGGCGATATTTGTGTAAATCGAACCTTCTTGCCCCTGAGGGAATCCGAGTGGTCCCAGACGATAATTGAAATTGACGTAGATAATCGGAGTGCCCTATTATTTATGCATCAATGCGCATATATTTGGAATATTGGTGGTATGATGAGACGTACTCGAGACACACTCTGTGCGACGATGTTGCTTCCATCAAAGCTTGATGATTGACCTCCCTGGAATCCTCCGCCATAACTAGATGAACGATCAAAGTGTCAGAAAACATGAGAGTGGAGATCTTGACATGTTTCGTACGTCCAAAAGAGCTGTAGATTAATTGGTCGGCAAATCAGAAGCGATGCGAATGGAAATAGGGCTTACAACTGGAAGAAGGGTGCCAGCTTGGATATTCGCCGGACGCAACACGTTGATGGTCAGACAATCCTCAGAAAAGGATCCAGAGCCCTTTAATGATATGATTGGTTCATCAATAACCTTACACTCAAAAGAGTATGCCGGAAAACATACTGATTGAAGGCAACCTTTCCCAAATTGAGTTGCATCGAAAGTTGAGACACCCAAATTGGTTTTCAAGACGGGAGGTTTGAGACGAAGTTGACCCAAGGGTGGTTCGGCAAAGGGGATTCCTTGTAGCGCCAGAGCATTAGATTCGTAGTAAGTAGTTTCTTGAAGGAAACGCCTCACCTCCATAGAATTCCAAGCCTGACCGCGGGTTGGTTCCAGTGAGCACCGTCTGCCCAACTTTGACTTGAGGTGCAGCTTGCGCAACAGTGGCCAAAGCCCCTAGAAGATACGGGAGAGTACGAAGCAACATCGTTGACACCGATGTGCAGAGAAGAGTTCCGCGACAAAGCGACGTCTCAGACTTCCCCCAGACCCGTATTTATGCTGCTTCGCGATGAAAAACGCCCGAGGGATACCATATCCTCCAGAATCGATGCTCAGTTTGCATTGAATGTCCACGTTGAAAATTGAATGTTGGAGAAATGTCGAGTAAAAAACTGTCAAGAAATGTGGTCCCAATGGGTCGAGGGATGTCGTATGGGCGACCTTGTGACGGCTTCTTCTATGTTTTTTTTTCTCCGCCACCTGCTTCTCGGTGCTTGGAACTTGGAAGTTGTTGCGAAGAAATTGAGCACGAGCCGAGAGCGTTGAACTGATGTTGATATGCATCGCTGACTAATCCGTGGCTGTGTCATACTCTTTCTCTTGGCTTGAGCGCTCAGGCTAGCCGCCGTTAAATCCTTCAAATGATATCCTCGAAAGCAAGTCTGTAGTGATCGATCTAGTAGCCCGAACCATGACAATGACGATGGGCCATAACCCACACGTCGCGTTTGCGAGGATTCTCTTCGACCTTCCAGAACAGACTGCACTGGCATCTGAATTTTGAGTCCACGAGGTCGATCGATGCACCTTACGAGTTGTTGGAGACAGGTTGGAGAAGTGGTCGTTCGGAAATCCCAGAGGCGAGAATGCGGGGAATGATCTCCCAAGTCTGTGGAAAACACACTAAAGGATGTACGGACACACAGAGTTACCGCTTAAAAGGTTGACCCTGGCAAGCGCCTTTATATCGGAAAAGTCTTGGATTTCTTGAAGGGGAAGAATTGCGTTGTGAATACATCGAGGATAACTAATTTCTGCCCAAAGCCTGGGAGTGCTCGCATCTGCTCAGGCTTGTGGAATTAGCGCTCACCCAAGTCTTTTCTTCTTCAGTTGTCGGTATATGTTTATTCTCGTCAATGTGTTTTTGGACTGCACTGCAATAAAGATGAGAATAAGGCTGATGGTGCAGAGAATGTGAAGAAGAAAGCTCTCTATTTCTCCTGTGCGTTCCAGTCGCACAACAGAAGTAGCACTCGCAGCAGTGCCTGAGAAGTCGGTTTTATACCAACTTGGAGAATAGGGCCACTGCACCAGATCAGGTGGCCGATGGTGCACTTCGCTGACAGTCGCTGACCTGTGAAAACGTTGGAAAAATGTGCAAGAGGAAGTCCTTTCGAGGTATGGGAACAGGGCCCCTCAGGCTGGATTTTGAAGGTTCTGACAACTAGCAGTTGTGTGTACCTTATGCCGAGAAATCGACCATAGTCGATTTCTCGGATTTTGCCGCTGGGGCCCCCTTGGTTTCATTTACGATCACCGTCTGAGGAAAGTTACTTCTTGACCAACATGTTTCGTGCCGTTTTGCCACGGCGGCAGTTCATCCGGCTCTCCTCTGCCTACCATACAACGTCAGTACTTCGGACGGTAGGAAGATTTATCTATACTATCAGATAGCTACGCCAGCTCAAGCCTTGCATAGACACCAAAAAAGAAATACGTGCCAGCAGACTGGTATATCGTCGACGCGGGACCCGGTGGGGGATTTGAACTTGCCATCTGCAACTCAAAGACACCAGAAGCAACATGGTACACTCCGGAGGGGATGACCGCCGAAGAGATTTTAGCCATACCCGGTGCAAAGAAGTACTGGAGAACGATAGACCAAGTCAAGGAGTATATGGAGGAAAGGGCAGTCGCAAAGCGCAGAGACGGTCCAGGGAAAGATCTGATAGATCAATTTGCGGAACAAGAGGACGCAAAGGAAAGGAAAGTCTGACAAGCTTGAGTGTCTTCCTTGGTATGTCAGAAGTGTTCTCAAGCCCAAGACCTCAAACTAATCCGTCTGAATAAGTGCTCAAGTTAGCGCTCAGAACGAAGTGCGCAAATGAATTGTGTAATAATATATACCAAGTCAAGGATGGGAAATAGTTGACAATGGAGAGATAATTTCATTCCAATTTACGCTGAAAAGCAAGGCAAATACAGATGTTTATATTTTGTACAAATTACAAGCTAAGTCGAAGTCCAAAATAATACAGTGGTGGTGGTGATAGCTACATAAGGAGAGAGGTGGAAGCGAGAGTCGAGGAAGACCACTGTTCAGCTGAACGGAAAAAGTCGAATTTAGAAGTCGTTCAAGCGACCGTGATCTTCTTCGGTGCAAGCTCAGCAGTCGCCTTAGGGAACGTCACAGTCAAGACGCCATTTTCGATATTCGCCTTAATCGCGTCGTGCTACCATAAAACACAGGTCAGGAACGCTGTATCATCACAGCCGTGAAAACAAAAGATACTTACCGAGACACCCGCAGGGAGCTGGAGGGTACGAGCAAATTTTCCATAGCGTCGCTCGCGGACTGCGTATCCGTCCTCTTCGTAATCTTCCGATTGCTTGGACTCGGCGGTGACGGTCAGACGATTGTTATGAACGTCGATGTTGACATTCTCCTTGGTGAGTCCAGGAAGCTCGAAGGTAGCGGTGACGAGGTTCTTTTCGGCGTCTTCGTGGAGGTCCATTCTGGATGAATTAAAGCATCACTAGGTCAACGAGTCAACTGATAGGTATTACAGATAGAACACATACCTCGGTTTGAAGAGACGGACAGCACCTTCTCCAGCCTCAGTACGAGGCTGGAGCTGATTTTTGGGTTCGTTCATACGAGCAGCGAACGCCTCTTCGAAGAGACGGTCAAAGTCGTAGAAAGGTTCGTAGAAGAATACGCTGTTAGACATGTTTTGTTGGGAGTTATTATTCGAGTTATGGGTTGATGGAGCTGGAAGGCGTATACCACCCTCCTTTTATACTCTCTCGTCGATGACCTAGAGGTTGCCAGAGGCAATGACGAAGTGCCCCAGGATCTACGTACAGCCTCTAGAAACGTCGAGGCCAGAACCAAGGCGGTCTCCATAGAACATTCGAGAAGACGAACAATAGATCCAAGTCGTTCAAATCAGGAAAACCAAGCACATTCCACAGACGTCTGGAAATTGGAATATGGCAAAGCCAGATAGCAGCTTTTGAGCGTCTCTTCAGTACTTCGCTGGTAGCTCAAGTTAACAAGTAACAAAAGGAGGATGTTGGGGTTGAGGTCGTCGTTGGTCGTGGCCTAGTGATTTCGGCAGAACGGCAATCCCCCACCTGAATTCTCACGTCCGGGCCGTCATCTCCGGGAATCGTCGTTCGATCTTTAAATAGTTCAGAGCCCAGAACGGAGAGACTCACTTGAGTCCAGACACCACAGTTACGACAAGGGGACTTTTGGGGTACTTCTTCTGAGAATCTGAATCACAGCTCAGAGCTTTCTTTCGATTCCAATCCAACACACACACAAAAAACATTAATTTCTTCTAGCTAAAACCGATACACATTCCCATCCTTATCAATTCGTATACAACGAGGGTTCAAAACGTTCATGCAGAGGACGGGGTGATGCGGGTAGTAGCATGCTTATATTTCCTGTCCAAGCATTGGACAAGCAATGGACGGTCAACACGACGTTCAAGTGAAAGTCTGCGTGGGGAGGGCATTAAAGATAGGGCAAAGTTGGTCCCAAGCAGCTGAAGGTATACGGTAAGACAACGCAGACGGAGGAACGATCGCATCAACGACGTACCGGGATGAGTGCTGGTCGCGATGGATGGAATATCCTCTGCCATCACAACCGCAAGGCCGCTAGAGAAGACATAACATGTCAGAAAATCACTCTTTTGAAAAGCAGAAGATAATGGCTCACAGTTCGAGATGCCAATCAATATGGCTTTTGAGAGAACAAAAAGATTAGAACTCATTCAATCACTTTCCGAGGAGAGAAACCGACATACCAATGCATAATCCAAGGACCGGCGTTGTCCGTCATGAAGCGAATTGTAACGTTATCGCTAGTGGATGTCCCAATGCTGACAACATCACGTCTGACGGGATTCACGTAGTTGTATGTCGTGCTTCCGGCGCTTCTGACCACAGCAAAGTTGTGCTACACAAAGAACAAACAGTCATAAATATTGGTATGTCGTTGTCTACGCACAGTCCACTTACTCCATGTAAATGAATGGGATGCTAATGGGGATTCCGTCGTCAGCGTATTGTAACAGCATTATGGATGATGAATACGAGGCTAAGACGTACCGGACTTCCAATCGAACCTCCGGGGAACGAGATCTCAATGACCTTATTGGGCGGAAGGGCATACACAGATCCAGTCGGAAGCAAATCCTGGGGAGTACTGACACCGCTCAAGATCTGGAGGAGGACAGGTACACTCGGCGGAGCAAACGTCGCGCTGTTGACCTTAAAGTGGAGGGTCGGGAAATCAAAGACGATGTTCATGTTGAGGTTCACGTCGGCCGCTCCGAGAGTCGGGACACCAGGCGCCGCGGCGGTCAAGGAGTTGAGAGGATGGAGGTTAGTCTCGAGCAATGGGTTGCTGACGGTCGAAACCGAGGTCGGATCGGCATTCGGGGCGCCCCAATATCGGAGAATGGCAGAGTTGACACCACCATCGAAGCCTTGGGTGCCGACGTTGGGTTGGGAACGGATCCAATAATTACTGGTGGGCTGGTCAGTGTGGAGGATGAATGAGTACCGTTGACCAGCAAAGATCTGGATCTGATCGACAACTAGCGGTTGGACATTTGTCGAGTCCACTTCGATAATTTTCTATCAGATTGCATGGATTGTGATGTGTGTTTGCGCGTTGAGAGTAGAGATGAATGGACGTACAAGGGAGTGGCCGTCGATCGAAAAAGTGAAATTGGGATCACAAGAAATAGAGACCAAACGGAAGCGATAACGCTTTCCGGGCAACACTCGAATAACAGTCAACGGAGAGGTGGGTCCGCCAGCATAGCGACCCAACCCATTGATCAGGGTAGCATCTGATGTAGGAACGAGACCGGCAATCGGGGCTGCAACGTGGTACCTGCATGATAAAATTAGATATGTTTAAAGAAATAAAAAAGACATCCAGGTCTTACCAATCCGCAAGAGTGATGATAGTCGACTCTAAACGAGAGCAAAAATGGGCAAACATTCAGGATAATTTTAGTACATGAGGATTAACGCTGTTGTGGTCTTACCGTCGTCGAAATCATACCTGACAGAAAATGTCCAACATGTGTGAGTTCGGAAAATTAGAATCGTGAATGTATAAAAACAACTGACAGCAATAGGAAAGGGTCAAGTGGGTCATAGATAACCAATGCTCCTCGAAGGCCGTCGCAGTACTGCGTGGCTAGAGCAGAACATCAGTCTCAAGGCCAACAACGAGGCTATATGAGAAACGTACAGTAATGTGAATGATACCAGAAAGTTCCGGCTTGATTGGCGGTCGAAAATTTGTAGAGGAAAGAGTGATCTGGAGCAATGGGGCACTGGTTTACTCCGACTGGACCGTCTGCCCAGCTACTGCCTTTCTGGAAGAATCCGTGCCAATGCTATTCGTAGCCACATCAGTAGGGTTTTTGGGGAACATTATTTCAAGGCTTACGATACTGGTGCTGACCAACATGGAAGTGTCGGTCAGACCGTTCACCACGTTAAGGTTCATTATGTTGCCCTAATTTAATTCTTGATAAACACTTTTGAAACTGTAATCAATATATAAATACCTTCAAGCCGAAGATGTTTGGCCCAGGGAAGGAGAGTGAGCCCGGTGATGCACCAGCCAGGACAGAGCTAGCAAACAAATCAATGAGCCACGACCGTGATGATGGGAACATGAGATACATACGAACGGTTCCACCCATCGGGGGAGATGACCTTGTTTCCAATATACACATTCGCTACAGGGCCTATGAAGCCATAGGCGCCCACGACGCAGGAAAGGCCGATGAAGGAAAGAAGGGATCGCATGTTGGGCAGACTTGTGTGGAAGGAAGGGTCTCCCAGATAGAGACTTGACGAATGTCAAAACCCAGACACGAATCTTTTATATCGTCAAAACTGCCCATTTGGGTCGGATAAGGCGCAGACTGGTGTGAAAAATCACTTTGGAAGGATTACGCATTGCTCTTCCTGAATCTGTTCCTTGGTCAGAAGTTTCAGACATACATCTCAGGTACCCTGTGATGGTGAAAATCCAAAAACAAACATTTCCCCATGGTCGAAAATCATCATTCCATGGATTCAGGATAAGCAAAATGAAGTAGATATGGATCTTTCCCCCCGACGTCGCGGGCATCCTAATCAGGGAAATAAGGGAAGCTTCCGAGTCCGAACGAAGTGAGGCTCGGCCCTATAAGGTCCGATCCTTACTGGAGCCCAAAATAGCCCCTGTAACCTTTATGCAGCCGGCCATCACCGAATGTTTTATGTCGCCCCACAGCTTCTGACCCGTGATCACGCT
>JAHXRV010005988.1:0-138161 GCA_019904355.1 Psilocybe tampanensis
CGGCATTGTGAATGAGTGACGAGTAGAGGAATAATGGAGAGAGAGGACGAACTCTATACCAGGAATCTTTGCACGCAGATGTGCGGCGCGTTTCTGGGCCTTGCTCTGGGCAGAAGCCATTGGAGAGGATGAGGGGACCGCGGAGGAAGTTGAAGCTAAGGACGAATGTGACAGATATATAACGGTATGTCTCGTGTCGTCACAGTCAGCACGTGCGCGGTCTGACCTGAACACTAACGAGTGCTAGTGACGGCTTTTATGTTTTCGACCACTGGCCTCTTCCAGAATTCAGTCTGTCCTGAGCGCAACACATGCAACAGGACAAAATGTCTCTTTTCCCACTCACACAATGTCCCCCTGCCCCGTCCCCTATTCAATCCCACCCCACAACCCGTCTCTTCCTCCTCATCCTCAACTCCGGCGCCTAATACCCCTCCTGTCCCCAGCACCTCCAAGAAATCCAACAAGGACTCCCTGATACCAGCAAAGCGTCCCTCCCTCCCATCTCCGACAAAAACACCCCCGAATCCTCCTCACAAACTTCAAAAACTTGGCTCAGCAAAACGCCCAACCGCCGTCCCAACTTCATCTCACCCAGAGGTTGGATCATTGCATTTGTATTTTCGCTTAGCTTGTATTCACTCTCCCTTAGTCGGGTGTGCCTGTTCTTAGAGTAAATGCGGCTCAATCCTTGGTTGCCATCCCCATACGACAAGTACGCACCTTTGACTTCTTACTCTCCTCAACTAACTTTTCCCCCTCGGTTACAGACCATGTTGAAGACATTATACGACCATTTCATAGTACTGTACAGGTCCATCCTTGAATCAAATCCGTCGATAGCGTCAGAGCATGCCCTTAGGCAAGAGGAAGAAGTCTACAACAAATCTACCAAGTTGACCTATCGCAATGTATGTACATCTTCTCCTGAACCTTATCAGAATCACTGAACCTTCCCTAAGGCCGTCATTCAATGTGTCGCCAGCATTAAGAGAAGGGAAATTCCTACTTCCATCGATCATCCGTCAGTGGGAACAGAAAATGACATCGTAACTCGCGCTGAGGCACAAAAGTCTTTGGAATCTCTCCATTTGTCACGCGACCGCCTTGAATGCTTAGTACATTCGGTCGAGGAATTAAAGAAATGGGGCTACTATATCGATATACCTCCCGGACCTGGAGGAGACCAGCCATCATTGGAAGGGAAACTTGCCAAGTGTGAACGATGTACTCAACCGTTTCTTGTGAAGCGAGAAGTGACAGAAACATGCATATATCACTGGGGAAAACCATATACAGTGCGTGTTAATGGTGAGTAATGTAACAAGCCCATCAACCCTTTACCAAACAATCCACCTTTAGGTGAAAAACAACGAATATACACATGCTGCTCTAGGCCTGTAGTGGATGGCGAAGGTTGCTCACATGGCCCACATGTCTTCTACGAATCCTCTATCGAAGATTTGCATTCCCGCCATGCTTTCTCATTTCTGCTTTCACCTGACCCTAACAACCCTAAGTTGGAGGTTGTGGCTCTAGATTGCGAGATGATATATACGACTGGAGGAATGCGGGTTGCCCGGGTCTCTGTCGTCAACGGTATCGGGAAGCAAATATTTGATGAATTTGTCCGGATGGATGACGGTGTATGTGTAATGTAAGTCATTTCTCGATGTTGCTGGCCATTCCCGGCTCAATCGGATGTATAGCGATTATAATACCAGATTTTCTGGTGTCACTCCGGAGAATCATGCCAATGCTTTGCTCACCCTTTCTTCTGTCCGAAAGACATTGGACTCCTTGATAGATTCTGACACTATTCTTATTGGTCATGCTCTTGATAATGATCTCAAAACATTGAGAATCATCCACTCTCGATGCATTGACACTGCTCTGCTACTGCCACACCGAGCGGGCGCCCCTTATCGTAGGTCGCTCAAAGATCTGTGAGTGACATTGGCAAGGGTACTTTATGCTATAGGGTCGACGGACTAACACTATCTAGTGTCCGCGAGAAATTGGGCAAGCAGATTCAAACGGGTGAGGCTCACGAGGGACACTCTTCAGTCGAAGACGCTAGCGCGACCTTGGACCTAGTTCGATGGTATATTCTCAATACACAGAAATCAGCTGTACAATAGTATTTGATTAATCAATTAGTTGGGTATAAGGGCTATCAGTACAAGATGATAGGGATACAATAGTAACAACATATATAATGTGCGTTTCGTTTTAGATTTTTTTAGAAGAGCATCACGGATACGACTTGTGATGAGTCAGTGGCTTCAAGAATAATTCCGTCATAGCCATGTACTGTTGGGAAATGAGAAGGGAAAGGGAAGAGTAAGTCAATTGCTTACGATGGGTCGTCGAATTGGGAAGGTTCAAATGAGGTTCCTCCGCTGTTCTGTCGAGGGACATCGAGGGTGGCGGCTCACGCGGGCTTAAGAAATGACTTATAGTTTCGAACTGTAAAAGAGAATTTACTCAGATACTGAGAGACATTCCAAGATATCACATCCTTACTCGATCAAAGAATCGTTTCCTTGGGGGAGTATCTAGAAATCGGTTGAACCTCAACCAACTGTCAAAAAATATTAATACAACACGCACCGTCTTCATCGTCCTCAGGTTTACCCTCGATTTCCCAGTTGCATCTTTTGTACCGTTGGAAAAGAGGTGACCCAGGCTTGTACAATAAGCTGTTACAATGTTTTCAAAGGCGGAAAGGGAGAAGAATTTACCACGTTTGTATGTAGAATTATCTTTTCCACAGTATGGGTAGAGTCATTTATAAGAAAATCGATTCCATGCTGGAAATAATTATAGAAATCTTGGAGAAAATCAATCAGCGAATGGTTTAGATGTGTCCATACGGGACATACAGCCTGTTGCGTGGTCCGAATCCGATTTCGATGTTGCATGGATTTTTAACCTTTGATCATCCTTGTAATGGACTCTTAACGGGGGGCCTAAATCGAGAGTCAGATCTTGAGCAGTGGTCTCCCTTATACGGATGTGTACTGGGTTTGTCGTTGGTGTCGGGTAGAAGAACAACGTTACTCCATCTCCAACCTATTACGTTCGCTTATGTTTGTTATTACAAGAACCAAGGCGACTCACTTTCACCACAGCCCTCGCGAGCTCTCCAGCCATGACGGGACGTTCGTCTATCTCGTCGAGAGCGTCAATTTCCTTGCCGCTTGGATTGAGTTGGGATATGATGATTCGTTTCACTTCCTGTGTCCGGTCGCCAGAGTGTTGTATCTTGAGTCCTTCACCAATTCTGTCCTCGTCGAAGCTAAACCATATACCGGGGTAACGCAGCTCGTCACCAGGATATGTCGGACCAAAAATTTTACTAACGGCGACGCGTCGTAGCACCTCTGTAGGTGATGATAAAATGTTCTCGTTGTACTGAACCGTGACTGGAGGGTTGGGATCTCTCAGTTTCCGAATGCAGATTGTATGCAAACGTTGTTGTTTCCCAGAAAAGAGAAGGTCGATATGCGGGCGTATATGTACAACAATAGGGGTAGTTGCTGAGGCATCTGGATCATACTTAATGTCGATCTGAGGATAGGCGTGTGTATGTCGACGGAGGATATCAAGAAGTGTCCAAAGGGAGGTCCCTGCATCTTCAAGGTTGAATTATACTCAAAAGAAGAGCAAACACAGGCTCGTACCGATTTCAAAGATCCCAAAACCATGTCCAGGTCGCAAATCGACGTCCAATGCAGAGTACATGGTGGTCAGAGTCAAGCGATAGGAGCGAGCCAAATCGGGAGGAGTCAATGATTCCATTTGGGGAACGCGGCCCGGCACAATTTACTCTTGTTTCAATCTTTCATCCTCACAGGTGTACCCCCTCACTTCGACCAGGCAGCACGCATCTCTGGGTCTATATACACGTGAAATACGCGTCTTAATGTCTGACCACTACCAAAGAGCTATCATTAAAGTGCGATCAAAACCCTTTCTTTCGTTTTCATGATATTCATGGATCCTGGCAGATTTTCAGAAAATTCAGTAATTCCCTCGGACCAGACGCGTTGGAATATGTGGAAGGTCTATTGTTCAAACATGAGGTAGAGGATCATGATGTAGAGGAAACTGTGGAATCACTAGCCAAATGTTATAATATGCAAGACGGTACGTTCCACTTCGTCCGAGGATAAAAGTGTAACAACCTGTCAATCGAGTATCACCATCTTATAATTGAACAGATGCAACTATGAAAGTGTCAGTCGACATTTTAAAGCGGGCGTACGAGTCACTCCAAGGCCAACAAGACACAAATGAGGTTGAAAAAGAGTTGGTTGACCCAGACAGTCACTTGTTTTTCGTTGACGCTTTCGAGATGCCACGATGGACTTGGTCTCCAGAGAGAGGGACATTTGAGAAGTAAGGGTCCTGCGACTGAGAATTGGCACCCCGCTTTAGAGTTGACGAGATCTCCTCAGGCATTCATCACCATTGACCTCCTCGGGCTCTCCAGAGTCACGAGTAGCGTCCATTCGTGATAGACTCCATATCATCAAACAATGCGTCCTTAGGAATGAACATTTTGCCCCTTCCACCCTCCCCTCCCGCGACCGTGAGAAGCTTGTAACGGTATGTTCTAGTCATCTTGCTGTAAAACACTGTAATACTGACATATATTAGCTCAAATCCACTAAGCAACTCCTGGGTCGGTTTGGGGAAAGGTTCCTACTTCTGGGGATGTTGGCGTATAACCAGGAGGGAAAGCTGTGCTTAGAGGACGCGGACGGTTCTGTTGTGTTGGACTTCTCAACTCTTGTACGTATGTGAAAGAGTCGTTATGAATGGAGCAAGATGCTAATACCTTTCCAGGACGAGCCTGGAGATGGATTATTCAGTGAAGGTTGTTTTGCCCTCGTCGAGGGAGAGTACACTGAGGAGGCCACTCTTGAAATAATCGCCATTGGTCAACCACCTTGTGAAGCAAGAGAAACATCACGGTATGTTTATCGTCGATAGACCTTCCAGTTAACTGATTTTCCAAAAGGTCAATATATGGCCACATAGATTTCCTTGGGAAAGGGGCCACTTCATTGCTCGAAGACGTGAGATGCAATCAATTTAAATGAAGTCCCTCGGAATAACCATTACCTTTCAATAGTCAAAGTTCAAAATACGTGTTCAAGAAGAATTGCCGGAACTGAACTTCTTCTTTCTCTCAGATGTTTGGCTAGATCATCCACAAACTCTGCCGGGGATCCAAAAGATTTTCGATAATTGTATCGAAAACGATTTCATTCCGAAAGTGATTGTCTTGTGCGGGAATTTCACCAGCAAATCAATTTCTCATGGGAACGGGCGAGACGTTCAAAGATATCAAGGTCCATTTATTCAGCTTAGGGTTTTACTTCCTGACTCATGCATTCTAGCTAGATAACTTTGAGGCATTGGCAGATTTGATTGCGGCCTATCCAACCATTACACGATCGACACATTTCGTCTTCGTTCCAGGACCGTTGGATATTACAATCAACTCCACATTACCGAGACGACCTCTGTTGACAACTCTAACGGGGAAACTCAAAATGAAAGTACCTAAAGCCCATTTCGCAAGTAATCCATGTCGAATGAAGTTTTTCGATCAAGAAATTGTCGTGTTCCGAGAGGATCTAATGGCACGAATACTACGCAATGTGGTTGGTGTTAAGCCCGAAGTTCAAAGTGACGATCTAAAGCGATTTGTGAGTTACAGTACCTATTCAACATTTCACTATTCACTTACATTCCTTAGTTGGTCCAATCTATCCTTGATCAAAGCCACCTCAGTCCCCTTACAATCAACATTCAACCCGTTTTATCAGATTACGACCACAGCCTCCGTCTATATCCCCTACCGACTGCTGTGAGCCCTTTCTTTAGACCTTTTATGCAAGAAACTCATTCCGCCTTTAGCTCATCCTAGCAGACAAATACGATAGCTATAAGTTGACGTATAATGGGTGCCATGTATTTAACCCTGGAAGCCTCGTTGGAAAGTCTTTAACATTCTCCACCTACACCCCTGCCGAGGTTAATTCAGAGGAATGGTTAGTGTTTCTCCTTCGTATTTGTCGAGAAAACCTGATATGTAATAAATTACAGCGTGATTTCTTTGGAGGATGAAGAATGATTGTTGTGCTTAAAGGACTGGCGTTCTGTCGAGGAGTTGTGGGCCCTTGTGGGCCATTGATTTTTTTTTTTGTCTAAGACATGTTCCCTCTATCATCCGTGTAACAACCATGTAACTTTTATCCAAACTACTGTGATGTTCTGACCAGGTTTCTCGTTGCCGAGTTCGATAGGCAACCCAATTTATGTCGCATTATAAGCTTGCCTTTCTCAAGCAAGCAGAGCAATGGTAGGGCCGGTATTGGGCTTATTGCGGTTGACGGAGGTTGATCAAGTCAAAATTGATCCGTGATCGATTGATCACCGTTTGTTGTTTATTTGTCTCAAATCAAATCAGGGCACTTCTACGTATGATGGCACATGGACACAGGAGGACAGGCGTTCACGTACGCGCCTTTTCTGCTGTCCTCCTCAATCATAAACACCACTTGTCCCAGCAGGATCCAAATATCCTACGGCAAGCCTTCTCCTTGCCGCATTCTTCAACTCTGGAACCGCATGTGTTGATCAAGTGCCCACAATTTCAAGTTCGTGTTCAGGCGACGACACAGTGATCCAACCCCTGCACTCGTTCGTCCTAACCAGTATGTATTTTCAACGGCATGATCACCATCCACACTAATAGTAATACCTAACAGTGCTACCCCCAGCAATGTATCAAACGGCCAGCCCTATAATTGCCTTCCTCTCTTTCCTCTTCATCAGCGTGCCCAGCAATGCAGGCTGGCCAACATCCATCATCATTTGGTTTGTGAGGATAGCCACAATCTCCCTCATTCTCCGCACATACATCATCCCCTGGCTCCTGGCACGTATGTCTGACCATATCCGGGTGCGAAGCATCAGTCTTCGTTCAATTCGCGGTCTCTACTTCCGAAATGGGGGGTATACTTGGAGGGTGGAACGGATAGGCTACGCCTTTTCGTCGGTACAAGGATCTCGCCGCCTTGCCATTAAAATAGACGGTCCCAGCCTGCATATTACAAAGGACGACGATACAGTGAAACAACCCACGAAACGGCGTCACAATCGGAATCTCACTCTCGCAGATCTCAATCCTTCGCCTCTCGCAAGGCATGCCTGGAGTTTATTATCGACAATCAAGAATTTCCTGGAACCATATCTTCGTCCCTTCATTCGCACATATGTTGTTGCCTGCATCCGTGTTTCCATTCAATGGCTGCCCAGACTCACTCAAGCACTATCCTTCGATGTACATTCAGTCACGGTGACTTTCAACGACATTCCTGGGGCCAAAATTCTCGCCGAGGAGATTAGTCTGAATGTCTCTCTATCATTGACCTATATTGAACAGTCCCTCAAATCCGAAGAGGTACGACCAGCGAAAGACGTACGAAACAAACGGCCTTCATACGGCGTCGCTGCATGGAAAAAACGGATGGCCGACAGTCTTCAGAGGTCCTTCGACAAAGCACTAGGCGAGAGTCGTGGCACAGGGGTGATCTCTCTGAGGATATGTAATATCCTAGGGACTATACCTCGTTCATCTGATGCTGGTATGCACACTTTATTTCTAAGTTTACTGTCCATCGAATTTATAGAGGCAAGCATAGATGCATTAAGTGTCCCTTTTCTCATCTCGCCGGGGGTCATTGATCTGGGTGTATCCGCGAAGTTCAATCCAAAAGAAGGGGCTTTAGATACCCATGGTTTGAAAGTTTCTCTCAAGATGGGGGATTGCTCTGCAAAAGTAGACTTGTTAAACCTATTGTTAGACAAGGCTCTTCCCAAAAAGCCTTCGGAGCCTACAGTTACTCTCCAATCGCCATCAGCCTCTTATGCAAACACCCCTCTCGGATCCTCTTTCAGTATAGGGTCGATGGGGTTAGGCGGTTTACCTTCGCCCGCGCAATCGTTTGCGTCTTCTTTCTTTTCCCCTACTTCTATTTTTTCGCCATCCAATTTGATATCTTCTAAACCTACACTCATGTCTCCAAATTCCACCCGTCTGCCTTCCCCCCGGTCACCATCGTCGCCCTTTCTGCAGGCAATATCTGTCAGAGTTTGCCACTTGCTTCTTCGACGACTGTAAACTAATGATATATTTGTATCCAGGCATCAATGCGCCCTCGGAGACATTTTCTCATCCAGCCGCCTGCAAAGCTGAAGGACTTCAAAGACAAGGTACAGCCCCATCTATTCGATTTGATTGGCATTAATTATATTTTTGCAGTCCCAACTCTCAGTTTTACACAGCGTTCACATTCATGTGGCCGCAATAAGTCTCTCGGTGCTCTCCCAAAAGAAAACGGGTCCATATAAGGCCATAGTCAAGGACATTTCAGTAGATTTGGCTCTTAGTGACCCTTCCACCAATCTTCTACACCAAAGCCACCTTGGATCACGAAGAAAGACTGATGTATACGACCTTGATTCGTACGCGTTCAAGGCCACTTTTCGTCAAATTACTCTGGAAAGGGAGTCAAGACATCACATCGTGCGATTGGCTAGATTGGGCAGCTTTGTACTCCAGATACTTGCATTCCAATGGCCAGCTCCATTCCTTTCACCATCTTCTTTCCTCGGCAACGACCCCAACTCTCCCTTTCTTGGAATACACATGGAATTAGCCAACATACATATGTCTGAACGTATCCAGGATTTGCAGCAATTTTTGGAAAGGGTTCCTGTAGCTCCGGAACAATGCCCAGAGCCCCAAACACCAACATCTCCGCCTGTTGACATTCAGTCTTTCCCTATCCCTCGAATATACCTCGCCGTCAAATGTGGGCCTATAATTGGGCGCATTATATATGACGCTGACAATGGGGCAAAGCACAGAGCCATAGAACTCAGGAATAACGGCTTTACAGTTTCTTCAAACGCTGTTTACCAGCATCCATCGTCTGCGATTAGGCGCACATTTCCAGCCGCGAGTTCCGTCCAGCCTTTGCACTTTAATGGAACGCTAGTCGTCAATGTGGAACCCATCTTGGTTCGTGTTCGGTCTAAACACAACTTCATTGGGATCGGCGAGCCTGAATTCAGTGTTCATGACGAAGAGTTCCTCGATGATCCTCCTCTCTTGTCACTTGGGATGGTTGAAATTACTGCATCTGTGAATGCTGTTGCGCAGATGGACGGAGCCGCAGAATCAATTACCGTCATCGACCGGACATCGCTCGTCGCTGACTTTTCCATGGCATTCGATAGCATATCCGTCGAACTTTGGCACCCGATATCTGTGGATGCGGCCCTTCGGCTATTATCCATCATCCCTTACAAGCAGACCCCAAGCGTGTCGTCTAATCCCAGACCTCGGTTTTCAAAGCTTCCTTTAGGTTTAGCTACCAAGTTGGCCATTGCCCGTCTTCTTGTCTTCGTCACAGCTCCGGATATCAGCCCTACTGACAACATGGACCTATCCAGAGGATTTGCGCTACGTACTTCGACATCAGTGGAATATTGTTCTCTTCGCCCAAATCAGGACCACTGGTTCGATAACATTCGAAGATCGCAGAAAAGGACTCTCCTTTGGCTTCCATCGGAAATCGTCACACACGCTCTCTCTTCCGCCAAGGCATATTCACCTCCGGGTGATAGATCTGGTTTCATCAAGTTCCGCCTCAACAATTTCGTCCTTCGAGCAGCAGTTGCAACTCAATTTGAATCAGACGAACCGACATTCGTGGGACGTGAAGATTTATCAAACTCTTTGCAAGAATTGTTACGCGTGGATAGCGCCGTATTTGATATCTACCTTTCGTGCAAGGGTTCAATTGACCACTCCCAAACCGACGATTTCTGTGATATATCCGGGCAGATCCCTCTCATCAAGGCAGACTTCCACCTAGCCCACGTTTATAGCATCCTCTTGGGGCTCCAGACCATCCGGTTAATAAATCCACCTCGCTCCTCTCAAGCCAGTGAAAATACTGCGCCTGCAGGTCGTAAGATGATCTTTTCTATGCAAGGAACTGTCACGGCCATTCAAGGAACCATCGCGTTGCCCACACAGAATTTACTCATTCGGATGGATGGATTAACTGGATATATAAACTCCCAAAAGCCTCCTCGGTTGCAATGGACGAAGGCCAATGTGTTTGTTTCTCTCCCTGCACAAGTGAATCGTTGGGAAGAACCCGTTGAAGGACGATGGGATGAATTTGTTTCCTTACAGGCTTGGGAGATCACTTTTACTCAAGTCGCTGACTCTCTCTGTATATCCATTGATGGTGATAGCGCCCGTCTTCGAATCCCTCATGGTTTTGTTCTTGCTCACTTAGTCCACGATGCCAGCGTCGCCGTCAAGGCGATCAAGCATTTATCTCACATGGCTAGTGCAGGATGTTACTCGGATACGCCCTCACCGGAACCCGAAGGCCCCAAATCCGTTCCACCTCTAACAATACGGTTGACTTCTCTTTGTTTAGAGGCACAGGACGACCCATTCGAGACCAAACTGGGCCTTATTTGGAGGACAGGAGCGGATGCCGTTAAACAACGAATGGACCGAGAGGAGGCCTTTAAAGCAAAGGTTGAAGCAGTTTTATCTGCCGAACTTGATATTTCCTCTACGAATCCAACGACTGATGGTGAACACGAGTTCCAATTCGATGCCACGCATTCCGTCTCGATACAGGAGGCTAGGGCAAGGCTTGACGCTGTCCATGCACTAGATTGGACTCTCCGACTGGAGCAAGCAAGAAAGAAACAGTCGAAAGAAGAAAATACCATTCTTCATACATTGTTTGGTCCCTTTACTCCAGTTGTATCCACCTCTCTTTTGGAATCAATGAAAGTTCCCCCCACGTCATCCGAACCGCCTCTCTTGAGGGCGATGTTACAAAATATATGCCTCACCATCTCTCCGCCTACCTTCAGTCTGGAATCATTGCCAGATGCCCTTCATAAACTTGGCAGTGGCTTACCTCGCGATACAAAATTTTCGTTGTTGGTCCCCCTTCATATTCACTTCACCCTGAGCGGCTTGCGCGTTACACTCCGAGATTATCCTCTTCCTTTGTTGAACATATTCACGACGTCGTCCTCGTCGGTATGTTGGACGTTTGACACAGATTTCATCGTTGGGGAAGAAATGGGTACAGAGGCCTCTGTGGACTGGGTGACATGTCCTATCATTGATATTCATCACGCTCGTCATGGCGAGTCACCCTTTTCTATCCTGATACCAAAGACTATCATGCCTGTGAAGACGTATGCTGCCCCTGTCATAACCGTGATAACACCAGAGCCCGCCGTGTTGTCCTGGGGAGTGAGTTACGGGCCTGCAATACAAGATGTAATGCGTATCGTAGACACGCTCTCGAGCTCTCCGCGAGACTCCTCACCAGCAATTGGTTTTTGGGACAAGGTGTTAACTTCTCCATAAATCGTTCCGGCGCATTTTACTAATATTTCCCGTTAGATGCGTCTCGTATTTCACTGGACCTTCAAGATAACCTTTTGTGGGGACGTCCGGCTATACATCAAAGGCAGGTTTTTTAGAAAAATTTTTTTTTGAGGAATCGGCCATGAAACTTATTTGGTATATAGGGAGCCGTGATCCCTACAAAATCGATGGATCCGGATCTGGCTTTGTTCTCTGTTGGCAAGGAAGTCCAGAGATATGCGTCGGTTATGAAAATCCACAAAAAGAATTGATTCAAGTTATGAGTGACACTATGCTGATCGCGGTTCCTGAGTAAGTTTTGTTTGTTTCCACTATAGAGCTGTCCAAGTCGTTGACCATGTGACTAGCCTCAAAAGTGGTGCGAACTTCAATAATGAATCAGCACTCAAAACAAAACCTTTCGAGAAAGTGTGTGCTCGCTTAAGCTCCGGTGTCCGCTATGGGATAGGGTTTCTTCTGGAGAGATCGTGTGGACCAGAATGCCCGTACGAGAATTGTTCTGGATCTCCCTTCCATCGCCAGTGTCGATATTTTTCTTTCCGCCCTCATTATGATGTCAAACTGAAAATGAAGGCGTCGCCTCCATGTTTCAAGGTGAAACCTATGCAATTCCTGTATTATATCTGTTTGACCCTCCTATAGTCTCAAGATGACTCATATAATGGTTTCCGCTCCGACTTCATCCATCTATCCTTATCGTTGGCGAGCTCAGTAAAGACAAAGGGTCAATCAGACAGTCTAAAAACTAGTAACTTATATCTGACGCCAAAGGTCTTCGCTCACTTCTGGTCGTGGTGCTCTCTGTTTGAAGGTACCCTCACCCTCCCAATCCGACAAGGGGATTATCATCCACCTCGTCCCATCACACCCAAATTAGGCCGGCATCTTGCAACAATAAAATACAGGATATCCCTTCGTCATCTTTATGTCTTGCATGGTTACATTGACGAGGCAAGGGAGAGTAAGTAATCATTTGTTTCATGCCTTGAGACTGGATTTGATATTTCTGTTTGTTCTAGCCTGGGTTGACGGCGTCACACCTTGGGTTGGGTTGAAAGGAAAGGTCGACGAGTTACAAGCAGACCTTCATCAACGGGAGGAAGAATCAACTGTTCCAGGTCCCATTCCAGATACAACAAGAATTGTCAGAAGGAAACCTTTCTACGCTGCCGAGGTTATCATGAAAGGACTCGAACTGCGTGCGCTGCTGGCAATCTTCTCTGAGCCTATGAAGCAACACGCGGGGGTGTCGGCACCATCACAAAGAAGCAACTATAGACAACATGCTAACCTTCCTGTTACTCGGCGATCATCTATATGGTTCGATTTGGAAGATTTTGTCGAGTTGGACTGGACACCTCCTGCGGATCCACCGGTCCTCCATTTGTTACCTCTTGCTGCGTGTCCACACTTCACTTACTTCAAACGTAACGAATCGCTCTCTGGGTCGTTACAAACAAGCAAATTTGGGTCTGAGCATTCGCATATATGCTTGCTCGGGAAGGAGCCATGTAAATCCTTTTCTAACCGAAATGCGATGAAATTATCTCACTCTATTTCAAGCTGTACTAAAAACACAGATCGCCCTCGCAACTTCCAGGGCCGTAGAGCTCAGAAAGTTGATCAACGCCAACCCGAAGGCTGGTTCTAAAGTTTGTTTTATCTATCCACTGGTCTTTGAGCATGCCTTACCTCTTTCCTAGACCCCAAACCCGAAGACAGTGATGAAAATGGTCACTTTGTTGGAAGAATACATTAATGTGTTGAAGGAAGTCGAAATAAAACCGGAATCCGCGCAGGAAAAAGCTAGTGAGAGCTATCACATTCCCGCCGAAATTGTTTCTTCAGAAGAATGGGCAGAATTCGACAACGTTTATCAAATACATTGCCCAAGCATTTTCATGGATAGTGCTGTCCGCGACGTGAGTTTCCTTTCATATAATCTCGTTCTGCAATAATCTTCTGAACAGATTGTCATACAATATTACTATTGTTCTCGGGACCGGCGTGGCTTCGAGTATCATATGGCAACTAGGTGCTGTCGTTTTTATGTTGTGCTGTGTTTCGAAAAGGCGTCTGACTAGACTCTCGACTGCAGAGCAGTCAAATTTATTCGTGATCAAGCAAAAGTAGCCTTCAAAAGAGAGAGCACTGAAGAGGATGAACACATCAAAAGCCCAACTAACGCTGCACAACTAGCTGCGTCCGCATTGCGGAAGATGTTGAAAGGGGAAAATATCGTCAAGACTACTGTTGATATAATCCGCAACAGCAGTAGACATGACCCAACCCTGCGGAAAATAGATCCTTTGGAAGGATGGGCAGAGAGTGTCTCTCTGCGAAAAAGCAATTGTTGTCTTTTGCTAAAACCTCAAGTCGTCTTACGTGGGGAAGGTCCGGCGGATACCTGTATTGTTGCAGCAGCGCAGGCTAAGCTCCAATCATTTGCTATAATGGATCCTCTCAATGCGGATGACCCCATCAACGGCAATATCATGTCACGGTATGAACTTCAATGTTATGTTTGTTGTTTATCACCAAATATTCCTCGCTCTAGAAACTTCACATCATTAGCAGGTTTACAAGTTTTTTCTCCAACGAATATTGACACAACTGCAAAAGGTTCTGTTCCACTGGAAGTTTTGGTTGATCTTCGCTGCGAAAGTGATGCCTTTGAACGTCTTGTTCCTCAAACTGATGCAATTTTTCACTACGATAAATTCAATCGACTTCGTCTGCGCAATGACATCACCTCAATTGTAATCAAACCTGATGCCCTGGATGCGACCATTAACGATAGTCATCTTCAAAACCAGACTGTAAGTACAACTTCAATAATTCCAATTTGACTGATTGACCTGAAATTGCGAAGGATTTGATTCGCGTGCACATACCTCGGTTCACAGTATCAGCCAACTCGGAGCATTTAGAAGCGATATCGAACATTGTAACAAAGCTGCTGCTTTTCTCCGACCCAGCTCATAAAATCAGACTGGACAGGCTCGAGACCCTCATCTTTACCTACGACTTTACTGACTTGAACTCTGCTTCCCAAGTCGTGTCGAGATTGCAGAGTCGTTTGCGATCAGCTTTGGAGACGGAGCGTTATAATTCACTCCATCTGCGACGGCTGGATGACGAAGATGCCCGACTCAACATGCTTCAACTCAAAGCTCACATCTTCTCATTGTCAGAAGAATTAAACCTTTTGTTCGATTCAATCAAAATGGCACAAGATCGGTTTGATGATCAAGCCGACCAAAAGTCGGCTCTTCTTCTGCATGCATCCTCTTCAGAAATTTCATGGAGGATGTTGGATTCCCGCCGCAATCTTCTGTCGAAATTAGTCGTTAGCGACATCCACTTCCATTGGCTCAGTCGACAGGACAGCTCAACTGTCAACAATCTCACTATTGGCAACCTGACCGCTTTTGATGGATCTCGCTATGCCCTGTGGGCAGAAATATTGTCTAAATACGATGAGCCACCGAACCATCCACTTCTAAAGGTTTGTTGCTAGGCGGCCATGTTTGATTCAAGCTAACAATTATCTTTACAGCGGGGTCTTTTCCTATCCGCCAATTGGGTCGTTTTAGCTCCTGTTGGAGGAATCACGATATATGAAACTTTCGAACTGTCATTCCATCCCTTGCGCTTGCAGATTGACGCCAAAGTAGGTCGACGAATTCGGGAATACATTTGGCCGGATCGTAAGGAAAGGCGAGATGATGCACAGGACAAGCAAAAGACCTCTAAACCCGCCCCTGAGCCTGTGGTCAAGAGTCCTGGGCGATCATCTTTTGACTCTCCACGAACACTCCAAGCATCCGAATTTGTTACCGCCCAACCCACCCCGGCTTTACGCAAACTTGGTAGTTCAAGATCGTTCACAGACTTACGATCTTCTGCCCGAGAAGAGAGTATGATGGGCCCAGCAGCTGCCGTCAATGCGCAAGGATTCCTCAGTCCTCCCGCTTTCCTCAAACGGACTCATTCTACTGATTCTGTCAATTTCGGGAAACTATTGGACACCCCTCCAACACCGGCCCCTGGAGGATCCTTTGATTTAGTCAACGGAGATGATCAAAAGCAAAAGGGAGCGGGTGATGCGCAAGTTATGAAAAATCGATCATCGCAGAAAAGTTTTGTTCTTGTGCGCATATCAAGGTTAGGAAATGATCTATAGCCTTTCACGTTTTCTAATCGTCCTCTAGTCTTCATCTTCTCTTGAGTGTTGTAAAAGAAGGATCATTCGAATGTCATGATGCTAAAATCAAGACCAGAGAACTGGAGTATCGGAATCAAACTTGGAGTGTACGCAACCCCTTTCACTCGCTTTTATCCGTCACTAACGCTTTCTGTGTGCAATTAGTTTGAGGAACTAGTCAATGAATTTATCCCCTCCGACATGAGTTGGCGAGGCTGGATAAAAATGGCTTTCCATCAACCTCTGGTACCAGTGCTTCCAGTAGCCCGAGAATTGCTTGCAAAGACGAGGTGGACCGCATCAAAGGCGACCCAGGCTCACGATAGTCCTTTGATGCTTCTCCATCCACAGATCTTTTCTATTGACGATGATCGGCGTTTGACAAGGATGCAAACAGATGTAGGAAAAAGAGCAGAAGGATCGAAATCTGGTTGGAGAAATGCACTACGGACCAACAAAGACCCCCCATCATTTACCTCCCTTCCGCTGACGGCTGAGCCTGAGCCCATTGAAAGCGAGCCTCGTCAAAGTGGCACAAGTAACGTGGATCACCCTCTAGGTCGCAAGCGCGTGAAAAGCTTGTTCAGTAATAAAAACTTGCGGCAGTCGCCGAACACGAGGGAGTCGGACAAAGTGAGTCTGGAGTTAAACAACCATTGGTACACTTTTCTCTGACTTATTTCGCTCAAGCGTCGATCGGAGGAGTTACTCAAGGGCAACCCTTAGTTCCTCCAGCTCAAGTATCATTATTTTTTCATCAACCTTTCTTGAACCTTTCTAGCACTCTTCTGCGAATATGCGAATATACCATCCAATTTAATAGTTATATATGATCTGTATTCCCGTATCTGTAGGCTTGTAATTCACCCATGTAACCGGATCCAAAACTTGATTTCAACAGATTTCAGAGGCATCATCACATGACCGTTATTTTTGTAATGTTTTCTGCCGCGGACCAAAGTGGAAAAGTACTAGCAGCCGTAATTGTAATGAAATAGGCTGCTCCGCTTCCACTGTGGGCCTGGAGTGCTTCAGCAGCGTTGACCACACAGTCCAATGTTTCCTCGTTACTGAAGGTGTCTAGCTGATACCTCATCCTACACGCAATGCCCTCCATCAGGATCAAAGGAAAGGTCTACTCAAACCTCGAAGACGACGAACAGGAAGCCAACCCTATCACCGTGGTTGGGCCGTCAAATGGAAATTCCAGCTCTCTCGTCGTTGGCGAGCCCCCACGTCTCCATCACGTTGTCTCTACTCCCCACCTCCGACCCAATGCTCAGGAGACCAGGCCTTCCCCTCTTCTTCATACCCCAGCAAGACCGCGTGCGCTGACCTCATCGAGTCGGGTCCATAATCATTGTACATCCCGTACTTCGCAGTACTTTAACGCTGCACAAGATGCAACACCGACATTGTCATCGCCTCCTCACGTACCGTCAACTCCCGTCATGTCTCGCACACCAGTAGCACCCCATTTGTATCCTCAAATGGGTGAAATGATGACTATCTCAGGCTTCCAAACGGACCTTCGAATTTCGTCTAGGGGAGAGCCTGGTTTAATTGAAAATTCAATAAATCTCTCCGACCTAGACGATGGAGGTGATGATCACCACCATGATGACGTCGTGGAACATTTGGACGCTATCGGTATGTTGGATATTGACAGTTTCTTATTCTGCTCGCTCATTATCAACTAAGACTCACAAGTTGGGGCGGTTTCTAATCTCACCAATGCAGCTAATTCAATTTTGATGTATGTACGTATGTCTGACGATTTAGTCTGCAATTCTGACGGAAGCTTAAAGCCCCCCTTCAACATGGTTTTCCCGTAAACCTGTGGTGATATTACCAACAACCCCTTTGCATCCCGGCGATGAACCTGTATTTGAAGACTCCCTGGATCGGCATGTTGATGATGTCCTAAAGCGCCCTTCCAAACTCCGTCGAACTCTCATGGGTGTTTGGTCGTTTTTAAAAACTCGTCAGTCTTATGATGTTTCTTTTTTGTTTTGTTTTTCGAATTTGACGGTTAAATATCATAGCAATGGGTGTATGTCTTAAATATAGCTCATGCTTCAGCGACATTAACATAATTAAAACAGATCATTACAGGCATATATGGGTTTCTGGTCGGTGAGTAATGCCTATACGTTTACATTAAAATCCACTTCAGCTAACTTGTTCTACCTCCAGTATTCTGGGGAGCTGCCATTGTTATCTTCTTGGTGAAAATCATCAACTTTCACAACGCAAATACGCAAGGGTTTTGGGTTGAAGTCTCTTCTCAGGTGGAAACAGGTGACAAGACTCCTAAAGCGCTGAAATATAAACATATTAAAAGGTTGTGCAACAGGATTATTCACTGTTACTAGCATTGGGTTGATTCCCTTCCGCGTCTTGGACACTTACAGTGAGTCACCACTTTTTTTTTTTAAGGTCAAAACTCAAAGGCTCGGTCAAAATAAGGGATCTGGAAAATATGGCGATATAAACGGAAAACCATAAAACTTCGAAAGAAAGCTGGTCTCCCACAATTGTTCGACGTCGATGATTTGCCCGACCCCATCTATGATCCAAATTATGTCCATGTTTTGACTGAGGCCGAACAAACGGACCTTCACCGACGTAAGAATGCGTCGATTTTCCATGTTCTCCGTCTTAAATGATCTTTAGAGCAAAGGAAGTTCCAGTATTCCCAGACCTGGTACAGGGCCCATGGTACCGAAACACATAGGGTATGCCTTTATCTATACAATATCTACTTGCCACCACTCAAAATCACTTCGATGAAGGCTTTCCCCATAAAGTACTTTTTATTCAAGTTCGTCTCAGACACTGGTTTTCTGACAAATTGGCCAGTATGGCTCTCTTGATATGCTTCCTGAATGATGGGAATTCAATTTTTCAGGTGAGTTTATGAACTCCTCGTTGGATTTACCTTCTAACATTTTATTCCCAGATCTTTCTTTGTGGCACGATGTGGGGCTTGAATAGGTTCGAACGGCCAGCCTGGACTACTGCGATTCTCATACCGGCTAGTTTTTTGTGCGGCATTGGAGCAGCTGTGGTTATATGGAGGGGCGGCGAAAGGACGAAGCGTGTCGAAGAAGTCCGAGAGAAGCTTCGCGCTGCTCTCCTTGAGAGACAACCTCCAATTGACGGGGTCTTGTCGGAGAGCCTGAGTCGTAACCTGGAACCCAGGTTGGAATTGGCGAGCGAAAAACCGAGGGATCACCTTGATGTTACGACAACTATCGACGAACATATGATCATTCCCTCGAACGGGAATGCCAAGGGAGGCTGAGGCGTTATGAAACCCTATATACCTGCAGAAAACAAGGAAGGATACTTTCATTTCTAATGGATCGTTTGTAATATCAATATTTAAATAGATGTACTACTTAAACGCTCCAAGTAAGCAGCCCACCCTTCCGCCATATATCGCTCCGCTTTGGCGGCAATGGTAGCAACAGCTTTTGGATCAGTCCCATATATTCCTCTCCCAACGATAATGATATCGCAGCCGGAATCGAAGACGGCCTCGCGGGGTGTTCTGTATTGTTGGCCCATGGAGTCCCCTTTGGAATCAAGTCCGATACCTGGTGTCAGAACGAGGAAATCTTCTTCTGAAACATCGTCGTCTGGTCCCGCGCCAACGCCATCCAACCGTCGTTGTGCAATGAATCCAACCACGAAATCTCGATATTCACGAGCCATGCGGACCGCCGCCTCTGTATAGCTGCCAACCGCTAAAGAACCTTTGGTACTCATCTCAGCGAGAAGAAGTAGGCCTCTGCCTAGTGGCAATCCAACGGAGGAAAGACCTTTGATGATTGACGGCCCTGGAACGGGATGTGCGTTGGTCAGGTGAGACCAACTCGCTATCTTGTGGACGCCGCTAGAATATTGCAGCGCGACCGTATTCCCTAGAGCAATGAATTAAATCTAGGGAAATTGATCAAGGGTAAAGCAGACCTATGTCAGCGAATTTTCTGTCTTCGAAATAGACGAAATCATATTTTTGGCTAAGATCTTGAAGTCGCTCGATCAAACCAAAATCGAAGTTGTCGATTATATCAACATGCGTCTTGAAACAAATAGATGAGGACCGTTTGATTGCACATGAGCGAGGACATTTGCCTTTATCATGCAGACGTATGGGCCAACCGCCTCGATGATCGCCAGTAAGTCATTCGCGTCTGTGACATCGACGCTGACGGCGAGGTTAGATTTTTTACGCTCCATTGTCTCCAAAATGAGTTTCGCGGTTGGATTTGAAAAAGAGGCGGCTCTCGTTCCATAAGTTCGTGTATACACTGGTGAGGACATCGTTGTGGCAGATAACTTTGGGTTGGCCGTTTGGTATCGAGCCGTTTGTTCGTTGTCTGGAGAGATAAAAACACGGATAAGATCGAGATCATCAGCATGGTCAACTAGATAAGATAAGATAACGAAAAAAGAATAAACACCAGCTGACCCCAAGCTGTCAAAAATAAAATACCTCAACCATCATGTCTTCCGTTGTAATTCACGAGCGCGAGCAGGATGAATCTGAGGTCGAAAGATACTCTAAACGCGCAAGACTCGACAATGACTCTCACCCTGAAAGCACCCCAGAGGAAAGCACCACTGGATTCGGCCCTGATAACTCTGTTCTTCCACCAAGTCATGCCTTACTGGGAATCCCCAAACCTGTTGCTAGAGAGGGTTCGGCCTTGAATTTCCTGGAGGCAGATGTTGGAATATCTGAGTATATTGGCCGTGGAGAAGCCAAGGTGGAGGGTATCATAAAACAAAGGTATTTCTAATGCCCTACAATAAATAAATTCATCTTTACGCAAGGTCAACTTAGGTTCACCGACTTCCTTGTGTTCGAAGTTGACCAAGATAGCAATGTTATCCATTTAAAGAATCTTGGAAAACCTGAATCGAGCAAGGGAGAAAAACCAGAACCAGAAGAACAACTTCCTCTTCCCGATACGCCGGACGTTGTGATGTCTGCCCCAGATGCATCTCCAGTCAGCGAAGGAGAAACCACTGGAGAGCCCTCCTCAGGCGATGCTATGAAACCCTCTGACCTGAAGGTATCAACAAAGGAAGAGCCTTGGCCTGAACATTTCAACGCCTCACTTGCACCATATCTGGACGAAAACAGCATAGTCCAGTTAAAGCAAATCTATCTTGAAGGCCCTGAACCACCCAGAATCAGTGATGGAGGCTGGGCTGGGCGAGTGCCTAGCTCTTCTACAGGCGAAGCGACAACGACTGAGACGGTACCTGAGGCCAATCCTGTAGAAGAAAAAGGAGGCAGGGATAATCGTCGAGGGAGGGGTGGAAAACGAGGGGGAAGAGGTGGTGGCAGGGGAGGACGTGGTGGTGGGCGTGAGGATACCAGAAAAGTTGTTTCAAATGTAAGCACAAGGCTCTGTCTTGTCAAAAAAAAAACCCTAAGTCCCTAATTTCTTCCAGCCAATGACTTCCAAAGATACAAGGACGGCTTTCCACAAAATAATCAGAGATCTGTTCGGAGGAAAACTGGACACCGAGACTGACACAACGAATCCTTCGCCCGAGGGAGGTTCCCGTATTCTTGTCAAATGGGCCAAGAGAGGAGGAGGTCGGGGTGGTGGAAGGGGTGGGAGGGGCGACGGGTCAGGTAATCTTCAATGCTATTGCGACAAAGAATGACAATTGAAATCGTTTCAGGTAACTCAACTCGGGGAGTTCGAGGAACATATCCTCCATACATTCATTTTTCACTTCAAAAGACAAATCGTGACACTCACGATGCACTCGGGCATCTAGCCCGGAATCTTCATGTAAATGTGAAAGACCTATCTGTTGCAGGCACGAAGGATAAACGCGGGGTAACAGTTCAGAGGGTTTCGTTGAACCGACATAATAAAACCGTCGAGGATGTGTGGAAGCTTCTCAATGGCCTCGGTCCCAGGAGAACGGTGGAGGACGCCATGACCCAGCGTGGAGAGCGTGGTATACGCGTTTCTGACTTCAACTACCGCAAAGCTAGCTTGGAATTGGGCATGCTGAAAGGCAACGCGTTCGTCATAACCTTGAGGTAAGATCTATGATGGTCGATAAAAATTTCTACTCATGACATGTATGACACAGGAATGTCAAGGTGGAATCCATGGAAATTTTGGACGAGGCTATGAACACAATTAAGAACAAGGGATTCATCAATTACTACGGTACTACCCCCTTTCATTATTTCCTTCTCTCCAATTTACTCAATGATTATGTTAGGCATGCAACGATTTGGAACAGCGTCTGTCCCCACACATTCTATCGGACTGGCTCTACTGAGATCTGAGTGGCAGAAAGCCGCAGATATGATTCTTCGCAAGAGGCATGGCGAGCATCCTGATGTGGAAGCTGCGCGCGATGCTTGGTTGGTGGAGCGTGATATAGATAAAGCGTTGAGCCTTTTCCCAAGACGCGTTGTTGCTGAGCGTTGCATCTTGGAGAGCTTCAAAAAACAAAACGGTGATACACGAAACGTCATGGGCGCCTTGTCTACGGTGAGTATCAATCTAGAGCTTTCCTCTGTATGGAACAGATTAGATGACGACCATATCAGATTCCTCGCAACCTCCGGCTCATGTATATCCATGCGTACCAATCATACGTCTGGAATGCAATCGTTTCCGAGCGTATCCGCGATTATGGCAGCGATCGACCAATAGTTGGAGACCTTGTGTTCGAAAACAAGGAAAAGGAAGTTGCAGACATCGAGGCCGATGAAGAAACCATTTTAAATGATGAAGCTGAGGATCAAGGCATGTGCCCTCGTTCTTCTAATAATATCATGAACCTAATATCTATCTTGCAGCTGAGTCCAAAAAATCCAGGAAGCCTTACGAACCTCCTCGTATCAAGACTTTGACAGAAGGCGACCTCGATAAATATACAATATTCGACGTCATTATGCCACTACCCGGCACAGACGTATCATACCCAGGCGGAAAACTTGGCGAACGGTACCGACAATTCCTTCGCATGGACGGTCTTGATCCGGACAACTTTGTGCGAAAACAAAAGTCAGTATGATTATCTCTATTTCAATTCTTTTTGACTTTGACCTCTGAGCCAAAAAGGGATTACACTTTGAATGGCTCATATCGAAAAATGCTTCATCTTCCTAAGGAGCTTTCTTGGTTGGTTTTGCGATACACTGATCCAGAGGTTTCCCTTGCACAGTCCGACGAAGACAAGCTGCTCGGATTTGATCCTCCTGCTGTGGTTGAAGATGGAAAATTCATGGCTCTTCAAATCCACCTGACTCTTGGGACTGCAGCTTATGCGACGATGGCCCTCCGAGAAATCACGAAGACTGACACCAGCTCACACGTCCAGACGAGCCTAACAGCCGCAGCTGAAGACCAGAAGTATCGTGGTTCAGCTAACGAAGGAGGTTCAGGTGCAGTGAGTGAGGGTGGTGGTGATATGACAGTGGACGTTTGAGTCGATTTGGCATGTTCAAATTTGTTGGAGTACGTCATAGTTGGACTCTAGCCGCCCATCAATGAAGATAGAATGCCGAAGAGTCGACCCTACATACAGTACGCAGGTACATCAAGTCGGGGAAACTTGGGAGAAACCAAGCGAAACTTGAAATCTAGGAACATAAATCACAGGGATTGTATCTTGAAATCTGATTGACCTACTCTTCTGTATTGATCAATGGGAGAAAGAAGGTAATATCGAAACCGGATGAGCAGACGCCCAGAACCCGGATAACGAGGATTCACAGAGATGGGAAATGAATGGGAAGAATAACCAAGTCGGCATGTCCGGGAGAGATGATACCGCTGATGTCCATTTCCCAAGCGCCATCGGGACCGTTGTCTCAACTATCATTCCGAACACTTTATGGCGACGTGTCCGCAATATCCTTTGAGCTTATAATACATGTCACCCTGATACTCATCCATCCTCGACTTTCTATCCCACCATGGCCAAAGTCGAAACCATTGTCTTTCTCTCTCTGGTCCTTGATCTTTTCGCCTTCACCATTCCATTACCTCTCTTTCCCCGTATCATAGAATGGTACACCGTGGTCAGTAAATCCCATTCAACCATCCATGTTTATGCAATTGATGTATTGCATAG
Organism: Psilocybe tampanensis; assembly: GCA_019904355.1. Lineage (NCBI taxonomy): Eukaryota > Fungi > Basidiomycota > Agaricomycetes > Agaricales > Agrocybaceae > Psilocybe > Psilocybe tampanensis. Next base: position 23,865 of record JAHXRV010005988.1, read on the forward strand.
CGAGAGGTTTCAGACCCCAACGGTTTCTTGGCCCGTACTTTGCAATTCGTCTCATCTGTTAGATCTCTTCTCTATAAACCTGGTGCTCAGTCTCAGCGCTGGGATGTCGTTCTTCTTGGAGGCCTCATGGGTTCCATCTTTTCGTGAGTAATGGTCCCGAATGAATGTCTAGCCAAACGCTCAAGGGCACTCTTAGCACACTCCAGTTCTTCGTTTCCCCAAGAATAGGGGCTTTGTCTGACAAGTATGGGCGCAAACGCGTATTGCTCATAACAATGCTTGGAAACATACTATCTGCCGTGATGTCTGTTCAATTTCAATTTCTTTTACCGTCGCACTAAATAGTCCCTATGAACAGATGGATACAATCCACTACATTTGCTTCCTACATGCTCTCCCGTGTCGTTGGCGGTCTTAGCGAAGGCAATGTACAGCTGGCTATGTGAGTCTTCCCCATCACATCACATTTTCAAACATGTTATTGAGAATGTCTTGAATAAGTGCCATATTGTCCGACGTAACGACACCAGCGACACGATCTAAAGCCCTCGCACATGTCGGTATTGCTTTTGCGATTTGCTTCTGCATCGGTCCACCCATCGGTGCCTACTTTGCCTCTCGTCCACTTCCAAAGTCAATGAGCAATTGGGGTCCTGGACTAAACCTTTACGCTGTTCCTGCCCTTTTGACTTTGGTGCTCCTCGTCGCCGAAACAATATTCCTCGCCGTGGCTCTTCCGGAAACAAGAGGGAAAGGAACCTCTCCTTCAACAGAGAAGGAGAAGCCAACTACCAATGGTCATCATACAAATGGCACCCATGCCAAACATACCAATGGAAATGGGATCCCTAAGCCACCCGTTCTCAAGCGCACTGTCGAATCTCGTCTTCAAACCCTCAAAGCTTTGGGCAATTTCCACTTCTTATTTTTGGCCCTCTTTTCTGGCGTGGAGTTCACACTCACTTTCCTTACTTTTGATCGTATGTAATTCTTGTTTTCTGAGCTATCTGACCGTCCTCATTTTCTTCCCTTTCACACAGTACTTGACTGGTCAAATACACAAAATGGAAAGCTGATAGGGTCAATTGGAATCATCAGTGCCTTGCTGCAGGGCGGCTATGTACGGCGATCTTTGTCAAAGGTCGGAGAGGTCAACATGGCGAAACGAGGGGTGTCGGCCTGCGCTGTTGGTCTCGTCCTCCTGGCCCTGCTTCCGAGATTTGTCCAGACACAGCCAACATTCGCCATGAAACTGTTACAGGCTGCGGCGGTTTGTATGGCTTTCACGAGCGCGACAGTCGTCAACTCGCTGACAGCAGCGGCATCGTTGCAATGTGACGAGGGACACATCGTTCCAGACACAGGTAAAACAGTGGATGAACATCCTCAGTTGGCAAAGGGTACAGCACTTGGAAAGTTCAGATCTTCAGGCCAACTTGGACGCGCTCTCGGACCATTGCTTGGTGAGTCAGTTGGCTTATAGATATATTCGCTGCGGAGCTGACTTCCTTGCAGCCTGTGCCTCCTATTGGACCTTTGGACCTTCAGCCACATATGCCGTCTCAGCTATCGCCATGCTGGGTGTCTCGACGAGCATGAAACGCATCGCGAAGATAAAATCCTCATAACATACGACTATTTTTCATAGTGTCTCGGACACAGTATACAGATATTTAAGAAAACTTGAAAGATATCAGTTACTTTTCTATATAGCCCAAAAAACTAATTGAATTGCTTCCAGAATTTAATAGTACTACGTAATAAGTTCACCAGTTAAGATCCCCAAAATGTGTATCCAAGGGTGGTAAAGATTATGGTATCAAAATAAATACTTATCGTCCTAGATGTCTATGCTAGCCACAAAGAAACGATAGAGCGTTCAGAGTGATTTCCCATGGGTATCGTTAGAGAGGTTCGTGGATGGATAGGGTTGAGTTATGAAGAGGAGGTTGTTTATGTGTTCCATGGGTTTGAGATTAGTGATCATGATCTTGAATTGTTCGCTTGAGAAGGTGTATCTACGAGGTCCACGAGCGGAGAGTATTCATCGTCTGTGGGTTGTCGGCTGCTGGAGCCCAAATTATGTCCCGTCTCGATATCCTCTCTGAAATGGTCTTTTTCTGGTGGGTACGATGTCCGCTCTGACCTCGTTGGCGCAGGTGTACGCGAGAGCCTTCTCGGCGTTCCACGGCCAATCGGAGCAGGTTGGAGCTCAATCTCTGGTACTTGGGTAAATATGGCAGGTAAGAAAAACATAACATTTCTGCTCTGTCGTTGTCGACCCGTCCTAATAGGGGTATCCGGTGTTTCTTGACGAGGGCTTGCAATCGAAGTGACGCGATTTCGAATGCGGTTGAACACTTCGACAATGGGGCTTTGAACGCGGCCCGCATATCCGTCTGAGTAACCTGAACGTTCTGATGAGGGGGAAGAGGGCCGAGAATCCAAGGGTAGGTGAAGGATGGGGACCTCTTCATCAGTAGGAGAGCTCGATTCGCTAGCAGGGGAGTGTATCTGGGTTGACGTGCCAGATGCCGAGAACGACGCCCTTCGGAAGTACCAGCGACCTGATCGTGAGATTCTGGGAAGGAGGACTTCGTAACCCCGAGTGAAGCGTCTACCCTGCTTCGCCGGCAATCGAAGGAGTCCAATGATTAAGATGAAAAGACCCAACCACATGAGAACTTTGCCCCATGTCCCCAAAAAGCCAATGAATGCAGCATCATCGGCATGCCAGCTGCTGCCGTAGAAATGCGAAAAGAAAGAATGCGGAGCTTCGTTCTCTCGAGCGTTCTTGCCGTAGAGTGACTTCGGTAAGATTCGTATGTCTTGCAGAGCGGATTTTGGGTGGGAGGCGGTATAGAGGCCATATTGAGCAGATAAAAACATAGGGCCTGTGGTAAACATGACGGTTGGGTAATTCAATACCCAGGAATGATCAAACTTGATGAGGTTGTGGATAGTTTGTTCAAGTAATGGATGACCCTTCTCGGAAAACATGAGATCGTTGGATACACCAACTGGTATTGTCTTGGGAAGTATCACTGGGTAAACCAGGAGAGGGTCCATGGGTTTGAGGCATCCAATATCCAAATCGATATAAACGCCTCCATAGTGATAGAGAACGAAATAACGAATAGCATCTGCACGTTGAATGGGGTATGTGTAGTTGTCAAATGTGTCCAGAAACCACGGGTAGTGCTCTGCAATGAATTCACGAGAGCCTGCATCGGTCCACAGCTTGTATTCACTGAAAAAGGGTGAGGGGGATGAAAGTTGGAGAACATAGCATACACACTAGTCAGGCATCATGTCTCTGCAAGCCTGTGATATAACACGCCAACGGGGGGGTAAAGTCTCTGACTTCCATGTTTGGTGGATGATTCTGGGGATGCGTTCAACCTGTCCGTGTGCAGCAGCATCCCATCGCGTGGTGTTGTCGAGGATGGGAACCTCGCGTTCTGAAAGATAAGCAAGGGGGTCGATTGCGAGGTAATAGGTAACAGAGGAGAGAACAACGACGGTTCCTACGAGGAAGAGAGCGAGGATAGAAAGGAAAACATAGAAGGCACGGCGTCGGTTCATGAAGGGATAAGGTGAAGAAACGAGAAAATAGACTCGGCATCTCCATATCCCTCTCGGCTATATGCGTTTCCCACGCTCCTTGCAATTGATTTGACAAATCCTGCCTTACATCGCTACATACAGTCATACCGCTTTACAATCCAACTTTCTCTGCTGTTGCTTTCACTCCATTCCCAGCCTTTGCACTGCTTTTTCTACCCAGGTATCTGAGGCTATCATGTCAGTCACATTTCAATCTCAACAACAATCAGATGGACGCCAACCGCAGAATATTGTCCCACATCCTGAGTCCGTGTACAGGAATCAATGACGGCTTCACCTGCATCTCTGATGCAGATTGGGGAGGAGGCTTGTTGGGGTCGTCGTCTGGGTCAAATGCTGCCTGCACCGCATCGCTTGCCCCGAGTCTCGGAATTGTGAGATGTGTGACAGGCGCCGTGAAATACAGATGTGTTTTTAAAAGGGCCAGGGCTTCAGGCTAGATATTGATTAGACAGCTATAGAAATAGGAAATGCCTTCGCTCACTGTGTCGCGACGTGCAGCAATCGCACTTGCAGGCGGACGTTCGTTTTCCAGGTCAAGGGGTCCCCAACGACGATCGGGTTGAATCTTTCCTGACGACGTTCTCTTCCTAAGACGTTTCCCTGACTGCGGTGGCGAATTACAGGGCTTCTCCACAGATCGATCATGAGAGACATGTATGAAGCCTTGTTCCAATGCGTTCCTGATTATCCGAGCTGCTTTATCCTCGTTTTGGGCCTTTTGTTTCAAAACTCGTAGGCTTTTCTTGTAGAATCTTCTGTCCCATTCATTTTGGCCGGCAGCCCATCGTAGCGCAGGAGCTTCTTTGATGACGCCAATTTCTGATGCTTCCAAGCGCAGCGCAGGTATTGTTTCTCGTGGTTCCATAGGTCTTACCACACCGTGTAGATCCACTCGTTCTCGAATCATCGCTACACTGAGAATTTCCTGCAATGAATTTTAATTAGATTTGTGAGATATATACGTGATCAGGACACTTTGACCTTTCCAGAATTTCCTATGTTGCTGGATTCGAGATTTACTGCAATAGAAACACCTTCCCCCAGGGGACGTGGCACGGGAAACGGGTGGTGTAGTACATGCTCCTCGTCATGGGTTGTTACATGTTCAATGAATTCTCCAATTGATCGATAGGCAGACTTGGCCTGTTGAAAAGGGACTGTAGGTCAATACGCATAAAGAGAGAAATTTCATGAAGACTGACACTTTTGGTGAACATAAAGACAGTCAAAACATGACACATTCCTAGGAATAAAATTTTCACGGATTGTCCTCTGTTATTGGGATAAAACAAACCATCGAAGACCTGCAAATGAACCTAATTTCATGTGAGTTCGTGTTGTGTTGAAAAGGAGAAGTTAAGAGCGTACATTGGTCGGTTTCGTAAATTTCTCCACGTTATCCTTCTGGCGCCGATATCTCAGTATTTCCTCTCTCGCTGGATAATCCGAAGGGTATGCTGCTTTGTGAGCAATGTAGATAATTTCGTCTCGAAGAACCTCTTGCTCCCCTGCGATGATATACAGAGGGGGTAAGTTCCCTAGAGAACCCTGCGAAACAGGGGAAACCAGAGGGTGTGTGAGCTGCCTATGAAGAGAGCACGGATTAGAATAAGTCGAGTCTAGTCCTCTGAAGATACATACTCCGTTGTGGCATACATCTGAATCTGGGAAAGTAGTTGGAGAGGTGCAGCATTTGGATCTTCCATCACCACTTTAGAGGGTTTCGGTTTCCAACGATGGGTGTCGGCTTGTTGATGACCTTTCTCCTCAGGCAGATGGATTTGGCCCAAAATATTGTCTCTGCTTATATCGTTCACTAGAGAACTCCCACTTGCGAGGTCAAGTCCTGGGTATGGGAATGCACAAGCCTCTGATGTTTCTTCCTGACTTTTGATAAAATTCCCAAGTAAGTCAACTTCTTCGTTGGCCACGCCCTGTCGGTCTCTGAGACCAACACTTGATTTTGATGCCTCAGCCTCTGTTGGTCTCGAAGCAGTAGTTAGGATGCGACCTCCATCTTGAGGCTGGGTAGGCAGAGGCCACAGCGTAGAAGGTTTTGCAAGAAATCCGTGTTTTGGAATGATATCCTAGTATTGGTCATATTTATGAGAGGCTTTCGTTCGTGGAGAATGGATTTGGCACATACGGTGTCATAGTTACTCATCACGCTTGGGAAGCTGTGAGTAAGGTCTACCCAGGGGCTGACTAGCACTGCGCCGGCAGGCATGGGCAAACCTAGGTCTCTGAGGATAGTTAACACAGTTAGGCAAAGTCCGCCGCCTGCCGAATCACCAGCAAATACAATCTTTGAATTAGACACGGCGTTGTGTGGAACACCTGGAGGTGGGCGGATCAGGTACAGATCTTTGAAAAATATAAGTAAAATATTTGAGCAGCTCCAATAGTTTCAACACCCACACGCAGCAATTACATCCTGCAGCGGGCATGGCCAGGGATATTGTGGTGCTTTCCTGGACAATCGAGGTGTGAATCTGCTATCCAGTGTGACTGCCGGGTTTCTAACCTATAATTTACGACGAATGCTCGTCCTTTGAACTTCTCGGCTGCCAATTTCTATGGTGAGGAATGTGAGTCAACGCTGGGGATTCGTCAAACATACCATGGTGAAGCACTTGGTGACGATGGGTATCTGAGTATCCATTTCAGAAATCAAGTCAATCGATAAAAGCGAGGAAATTACTGATAGATCCCCAAGAATATCCCCCTATAGTAGATATATGTCGGTTTTTTCATCAACAATGAAAGAAAATAAAGAATAGTACCTCCGTGCACATAAAGCTGAGACGAGGCGTTAAACTTCAAGTCATTTAGTGTTCACAAAAGCGAATAGATACCATAACACTATCCAAATGTTCCATGCGCGCAATATTCGCGTCCACTTTCGTATGTTTGCATGCTTTGTCGTTTACTGGAGCGTCGGATAGATCTCGTTTTTCTGCAACCCATTCAGCGTCTATACCACTCAAGCCACGGACCTGCCACCATCGTGCGCCACCGACCACTTCTTTGAGCTCTTCTGGACCAAACCATTCCATGAGGGCGTCCGCGGCGCTGTTGCAGCTTGATAGGGGGATAGTCACAGGACAAATCATAGCCCAATAGGGGGCAGGAATATGGGTGTTGGTGCTGAAAATAGTGATTCAATGAGCGCGTTGCAAAACATAGAGTCAAATAATATAACAAACAAAGCCTGGAGGGATTCAATAGTGTTCTTAGTTCCTAATTCAATGAAGGCTTGGGATATAGTTAGGGGGGTGTTTTCAATGTTTAAACGATATAATGTATACCTTTGACGATGTTAAATGCCCTGAAGATTGAAATATTTGACACTCTAACTCAGGATATCATTGACCAGTGGTGAAAGGCTTACTCGTCAAAGAACAGGTCATCTTGGGGGATTTCTCCTTCCTCGGGCTGAAAATTCTTTATACGACGAGCCTTCCTCTTGTTGTGAGCAAGGAATGTCGAGATGACAACTGTGAAGTTTGAAAACCATTGTCAGCGCCCACCTCAGGTGATTCCGAACTGAAAAGACATTACTTGGAGCGATGTGGATGGCTGCAGAGGTAGTAGTGACAGGCATAGGAATGAGGTAAAGGGGGAACCAGCGTCATTGGAATTATTGGACATCTCCTCGCTGTTGACGTCAGGATCAAGTCTAAATTGGCCCGGCCCTGGATCGCATGTTGGACGCGTTGTTTGGCTCAGCGTTGCACGCAACTCAATTGCCGAATTTGTCAGCACATCTAATTGCGTTCTCTCCAGTCAATGATCACCTTCACGCCATTGTCGGGCGCTGCACGTTCCTCTAGGACTACCCCTCTATCGTATTTACTGCAGATTGACGATGTCAAAATTCTAATAGACTGTGGATCTCCAGACTGGTCTCCAGAGCCTTCACCATTTGATGAACCAAAAAATGAAAACGAGGAGCAACCCTCTTGGACTGAATACGCCGAACAGTTGCAAAGGTTCGTATCTGTAAATCTGAGCGCCATAAAAATACCTGAACTTTTGACCTGGGGATTTAGACACGCTCCTACTATTGACTTGGTCTTGCTTTCTCATGGTGATTTAGCACATTGTGGTCTATATCCATGGGCCTATTCGAGATGGGGGCTGAAAGCACCAGCATACACAACCTTACCCGTTCAAGCAATGGGAAGAATCGCCGTCACCGAAGATGTCGAGGGTATCCGAGACGAGGAGCTAGTCATTGACAAGCAGACCGAAACCTCTACAGACGAGGAAGAAACCAACGGGGAAATGCCCGCAGACATGCTAGTCTCACAACCCTCATCAGGAAAATTCATCGCTACTGTCATTGAAGTCCAGGACGCATTTGACTCTCTAAACACTTTAAGGTACTCGCAACCAACGCATTTGCAAGGTGGGTGGGTGTCTTGATGCCGTCGACCCTAGCAGCTTCTGACTGGTGGTTCATCGCGATGTAGGCAAATGCCAGGGTTTGACAATCACACCATTCAACGCAGGACATACCTTGGGTGGTACAATATGGAAGATTCGCTCTCCATCTTCTGGCACAATTATCTATGCTGTCAACATGAATCATATGAAGGAACGTCACTTAGATGGGACTGTTCTTATGCGCCAGGCTGCTGGTGGAATCTTTGAACCTTTGGCACGTCCAGACCTTCTCATCACAGACGCTGAACGTGCGCCTGTCATAACTAGCAGAAGAAAAGACAGAGATGCTGCGCTCATTGGTACGTCTTTTGGTTGACTGTGATATTTCTTTCTGACGCCATCTTAGATACCATAACGTCCACACTTTCTTCGCGCTCTTCACTCCTTCTCCCATGCGATGCAAGCACTCGTATACTAGAACTCCTTGTGCTGCTCGACCAACATTGGAATTTTTCAAAACTCCGATATCCTATCTGTCTTCTTTCGCGCACTGGGCGAGAAATGTTGACATTTGTAAGGTCTATGATGGAATGGCTCGGTGGGACCATTAGTAAAGAAGATGTTGGTGAAGACGGGACAAATTCTCGACAAAACCAAAACAACAAGCGTCGACGCGACGATGACAATGATGAGGATGCACTCGGGGCTTTTGCCCTCCGTTTCAAGCAAGTTTTCTATCTTTCATCTTGTGGCCAAAATCTTGACTGACCCGCTTAAAAAGACATCTAGAATTCTTCCCAAATCCTCAGGCCTTGCTCCAAACATATTCCTCAAAAGACCCAAAACTAATAATTGCCGTTCCTGCGTCGCTCTCGCATGGACCTTCACGGCATCTCTTCTCTGATTTTGCAGCTGTTGCAGATAACGTCGTGCTACTTACAGGAAGAAGTGAAGAGGGTACTTTGGGTCGGGCCTTGTTTGAGAGATGGAACGAGTCTCAGCGACCGGAGGACAAATGGGACAAGGGGAAGATTGGACGAAATGTCATGATCGACGGTTCAATCAAGCTCACAATGCGGCGGAAAGTGCCTCTGGCTGGCTTGGAACTAGAGTTGCATCAACAACGAGAACAAGCGGCCAGGGATAAGGCCCTTGCTCATCAGGCTTCAATGGCCCGAAATCAGAGAATGCTCGAGGCCGATGAAGATTCTAGCGATTCTGATTCCGATGATTCTGAGGAAGAAGATGAAGTGAGAAACGCCCTCGGTGCAGAATCTATGGACACCACTGCTGATGGCGCAACGGCCAAATTCGAAGACACAAAGGCCTCGAGGAAGGCTGAAAAAAAAATGGACGGTGCTGACTGGATGGATGGAGACGAAGGGCTCACCAAACAATTACTTTCCTTTGATATCTACCTGAAAGGCAACGTGTCAAAAGCCACATCCTTCTTCAAAAACACCGGCCAGAGTCAACGTTTCAGAATGTTTCCGTACGTCGACAAGAAACGGCGAGTTGACGAATATGGAGAAACCATAGATGTCGGGATGTGGTTGCGAAAAGGCAAAGCTCTGGAAGAAGAAGCCGAAAGCGAGGAAGCCAAAGATTACAAAAGACGCGCCTTAGCTGAAGAAGACGCCAAGGTATCTATTTCTTTACTTTGAGATTGCCTTGGGTGTTGTTAACAATGTGACAGAAAGCCATCAGGGAGCCCCCGTCGAAGTACATCTCGACCGAAGTAGAGATTCAGCTTGCTTGCCGCCTGCTATTCATTGATATGGAAGGTTTGAACGATGGTCGTGCTGTCAAAACGATCGTCCCTCAGGTCAACCCCCGCAAAATGGTGTGTTGTGTGTGTCCTCCTTCAAAGTGTCAATCAATCTTACCACCCTCCTGCCAGATAATTGTTCATGCACCGTCTTCAGCGACAGATACCCTCATCGAAAGTTGCAATGGAATTCGATCCATGACAAAAGACATCTTCGCTCCAGATGTTGGTGAAACCATCCAAATTGGTCAACAGACAAACAGTTTCTCCATCAATATCAGCGATGAATTGCTTGCCTCATTAAAGATATCTCGGGTATGCACTATGCCTTCTTCGATCGAACTTTGTACTGACGATTGCCTCAGTTCGAAGATAACGAAATTGCATATGTCAGAGGCCTCGTTGTATCACATCCCACATCTACTATTTCCACATTGGAGCCCCTTCCGTCATCGGGAGGGCGTACAGACTCTGGGAATCATGCAGTACCCCTGACTGGGCGAATACTGGGTTCGCGGCCCAAGGTTCCTTTGCCTCATTCAACAATGATTGGGGAGCTTAAACTTACAGCTTTGAAGTCACGATTAGCTTCGATTGGTGTACAGGCTGAGCTTATTGGGGAAGGAGTGCTCATTTGCGGATCAACGGACGCGCTCGGTGAGTCTGTTGCAGTGCGTAAGCTGGCGAAGGGTAAGATTGAGATTGAGGGGAGTGTGTCGGAGGTGTATCATACAGTACGGAGAGAGATATATAATTTACATGCCCTTGTTGCAGCTTAAGCGACGAATATTATTTTCTGGTCCTTTTATTCAAAAAATTGATGATGAAGATACGAAACCAAACAACCAAAAAAGGGAATGTGAGCACGCTGCACAAAATTTGTTGGAAAGCTGAAATTGCCCTCTGACCATTGTCGCTTTCTGAGTCGACTCTTCCTTTCTGCCTTTTCCTCACATCCTCTTAACCAAGTAACGAAAGATGCGGGAAGTTATCTCTCTCCACGTTGGTCAGGCTGGTGTCCAGATTGGCAATGCCTGCTGTGAGTGTCTTCCTCTCCTCCTTCTCGTCGCGTCCCGTCTCACCCCAAGCTACTCTCAACAGGGGAGCTTTACACCCTTGAACACGGTTTGAGCGTATGTCTTGCTGTCTTTCAATTTCACGCTCTCTTCTCATGCGTTTCTAGCCTGACGGTCGCCTTGTTGAAGGCTCGCCGTCATCCACAGACAGCGGCTTTTCCACTTTCTTCTCAGAGACTGGTGCTGGCAAACACGTCCCCCGCTCTCTTTACATCGATCTTGAACCAGGTGTCATTGACGATGTAAAGACCGGTCCTTATAGGTCCCTTTTCCACCCTGAAACCCTGATCACTGGCAAAGAGGACGCCGCCAATAATTGTAAGTCGTTATCGCGGGCTTCCATTCATAAGCGTGTTTCCTGATCTTATGATCCATAAAGATGCTCGTGGTCATTACACTGTTGGAAAAGAACTTATTGACCCCGTTATGGACAAACTGAGGAGGCTTGCAGACAACTGCTCTGGCCTCCAAGGTTTCTTCGTCTTCCACTCCTTCGGTGGAGGAACTGGATCAGGTTTCGGAGCTCTTCTCCTTGAGAAACTGTCCACTGATTACGGCAAGAAATCCAAGCTCGAGTTCTGCGTGTATCCCGCTCCTCAGCTCTCGAGCTCCGTCGTTGAACCCTACAACTCTGTTCTTACGACCCACACGACCCTTGAGCATTCCGATTGCTCTTTCATGGTATATCTGCATCTCAAACATATTTGGACCACTGTCACTGATATTGTGCTGAAAAGGTTGATAACGAAGCTATCTACGACATTTGCAAGAAGAAGCTCGGCGTTGTCTCCCCAAGCTTCTCTAACCTCAACCGTTTGATCGCCCAAGTTGTTTCTTCCATCACCGCGTCCCTCCGCTTTGATGGTTCTCTCAATGTTGATTTGAACGAGTTCCAGACCAATCTTGTCCCGTGGGTTCTTTTTGTTATTTTGGCGAAATTCCCTCATTGATGGTATTATGAAGCTTCCCCCGCATCCATTTCCCCCTTGCGACTTACGCCCCTCTCCTTTCGGCTGACAAAGCTAACCATGAACAGAACTCGGTTGCAGAGATGACCTTCTCATGCTTCGAGAATGGTAACCAGATGGTGAAATGCGACCCCAAGGAGGGCAAATACAGTAGGTGTTGTCTCTGTCTGCAGAAATAAAGCCCTTAAATTTCGCTCCAGTGGCTTGCTGCCTGTTGTACCGCGGTGATGTTGTTCCTAAGGACGTTCAGGCGGCAGTTGCAAGCATCAAGACCAAGCGAACGATTCAATTCGTTGACTGGTGCCCTACCGGCTTCAAGGTACTTTCACCATATGTCTCGAGAAGTCAAGTTGCTAATATCATCTATTATAGCTGGGTGTTTGCAATGAACCTTCGGCCTGTGTTCCAGGTGGCGATCTTGCTAAGACTTCTCGTAGTCTTTGCATGCTCTCAAAGTAGGATGATATTTCTTCCGCCGTTTATGCTTTTCTGACCAATATTAGCACCACCGCCATCTCCGCCGCATGGGGACGACTTGGTATGGTCTTCATTGTTGTGAACCCATTGCATCTATACTCATAGATCATTTCACAGACTACAAGTTTGATCTCATGTACTCGAAACGCGCCTTTGTGCATTGGTACGTTGGTGAAGGTATGGAGGAGGTATGTCCCGTTTTATATGTGCGACGTTTTGAGCTTGTTTATTCATTGCTATTAGGGTGAATTCTCGGAGGCCCGTGAAGATTTGGCAGCTCTCGAGAAAGACTACGAAGAAGTTGGGACTGACTCCGCTGACGCAGAAGAAGAAGGCGAATATTAAGGGAATTCTGAAGTTTTTGCTCTATGTTTTCATGTTGTTCGTCTGTCTTTAAGTGGTGCCCTGCTACTGCTCAAATACCCTTCCTTAGTGCAAAATTCCCGGATTCTTCTGTCCTTGTTTGCAAGGGCTGTTTGTCGTCTTACTCATCCATTACTTCTCGTCAACCTCTCTTACTTTTAACTTTCGTTTGAATATACTTTTATCAATCATCGAATTGTTTACACTACTTAGCGATGTGCTTGAATGTGATCTGGAATGAACATCATTAATGGTGAATGTTGAACCGGTGACGTAGCTCTTCTGAGGATTGATAAATTCTAGATGCTGTGAAATATTATCTACTTCAAATTCTATACCTCTACTATATGTTCTCTAAATTCGCGGTGAGATATTTTCTTACGTCTAACGAGTGTCCTAGCATCAGATTGTGTGCAGGCTTACAGAAACACCTGTAGCCGTGCGTTTAATGGTGGCACTGGTGAACAAAGTTACTGGTTTTCAGTCTTCCGATGACGCACAGACCGCAGCAAGCTGACCTTGACATATCCTTGATGATAAAGTCTGGTTCAGCGGCCTTGAGTTGCTCCAGCGAATGGGTCGTGAGTAGTGCAACCGTTATGCACCCTGCAGCTCGGCCGCTTCGAACGCCGCTTGGAGCATCTTCGAAAACGATGCCTGAATCAAGAACAATGAGCTTATGGTGGATGGCAGGACGGTGGCTCGTTACTGACAATTTTCTGGCTTGACACCACAAAGTTTGGCGCCGAGAAGGTATGGATCTGGGAATGGTTTGCCCTGCGAGACATCTTCAGATGCAACAAAAACATCTGGCACAGGAACGCCTGCAGTTTGCAAAGCGGAGGTCGCATAAGACTTGGTTGCAGATGTGCAGATCGCCCAGCAGGGCTTCGGTAGATGACGTCCAGACGCGATCTTGCATCATGCATAGGTTTAGGAGAGTATTTGCTTGGAACAGGACCACGTACCTCGTTCATGACCGAGGCAACGCCCGGTAAAAGGACAATGCCCTGGCGGCCACCCATAGACGAGGTGGAGATAATCGCATTTTCAAATCTCTCGGCCTCAGACTAAGGAATAGCCACTGAAATTAGGAACATAGATCGAGAGACGCGTTAAGCACTAGCCTCGAGGATCTCGGGATCTTGGATGCCACAATAGTTTTTCAAATTGTCGACAGTACGAACGCCGTGCGCAGCTTAGTCCGGAAAGAAAAGGTGAGCTGAGGCGCTGAGTGAACACAGCAGTTTTTTGCACGATGCTCACAGCTCAGAATATTAGCAACATCGATAGAAGGGTAGGTTTGCCGGAATAGCTCCCAAGCGCCGACCACACCTGCGGTTGAGTCGACCAAAGTGCCGTCCATATCGAAGAGGCTGGAGCTAACGTCAACGGGTCGGTGACAAGCCAGAGGTTGTACCGACATACATTGCTTCTTGGTGCAGAATAGTGGGAGGCATGGTGGTGAACACAGACGAAAGCCGATCGACCGGAAAAGGGAGCAGGAAAAACAGGAACTGTCGGTTAAATGTCCCAAAAGGGAAATGATGGGGCAGGTGATGTGTCCCTAGCCTGTTTGGTGTGGAGGCACAAGCCAAACACACACCGTCGGTGATTTCTCACTTGACAGGTCCGTTGTTCCTCATTTCCTTTTCTGTTCTTTTCGAATCAAAGCTCACCTCATTCTCATACAATCCTTCTCCTCTTTATTCACTCGGTTTAGTTATGCCTCCGCGAAGGCGTCAGCAGTTCACACAGGAAAATATTGACCAGCAGCTCCAGCAGATCCACCTCCTGGACCCCTCTTCCTCCTCTGAAAACCTAGAGCAGCTCGGCCCTATCATAAAGCAAATTCACAGCAACCGGCAGCAGGATGCGTATCTCAGAACAGTACAGGGCCTTATCGATTCCAAAGATGCGGAGATCGAGAAGATATGCAGTGACAATTATCAGGACTTTATCTCATCCGTGTCTACGTTGTTCACCGTCAAGTCGTACACCGACAAGATGAAGGAGAATATTACCTCTTTGGATGCCAGTGTAGCTCAACTTGGGGGTAACCTGGTCGAAAAGAAACGCGCTCTTCTACAGTCTAGGAAGACTGCCGCAAATCTGGATGAGGCTATTGATACTTTGCAGGCCTGTCTTCGCGTCCTGGACGTCGTTGATCGCGTCGGTGAGATGATTAAAGCTGGAAAATACTGGAGTGCTCTGAGGGTTTGTCGTTTATGTTATTGCGTCGTATACGTATTTTCAATCCAACATATACAATTTTCAGTCGCTGGAAGACATTCAGAGCATGCCTCCGACCTCATTATCCCAAACACCTTTCTTTCAGCATCTTTTGTCTTCATTACCATCCTTACGTGGCCAAATCAAGGACGCTGTGACTGCATCCATGAAACAGTGGCTCCTGGAAATCAGAAATATAAGCACAGAAGTCGGTCGCCTGGCCGTTGAATCCATGGAGGCACGGACTAGAAGATGGCGCACAAGGCGAGAGAAAGACCCCTTGCTTCGATCTAACCGAGTGGGCAGCGCCGTCGAGTTGGTTACATACGAGAAGATTGAGTGTGAGCTTTGCCTTCTTGACTTATAATCTCCTACTGATCTTTCTCAAGTTAATGTTTTTGATAACGAAAAACTCCACGTTGATTTTAAACCATTATTTGAGTGTATTCATATATACACCACGCTGAATGCATTGGCAGAATTGCAGAAATCGTACCAAGCCGACAGAAAGGTGTGCACTAATCCTATCACCTTCTGTCATATAAATTCTAACTTCGGAGTAGGCTCAATCTGATTTAATTCTTCCAACACCACTTCCATTAGGGTCCCTCCCATCTCTAACTCAGGAAATATCAGGTTTCTTCATTGTCGAATCCCATGTCCTTGAAACCACAACTTCATTTCGCTCTGCTCGAGATGTTGACGAATTGTGGGAGGCGCTGGTCTCCCGACTGACGTCAGCGATAGAAGGTGC
Source organism: Psilocybe tampanensis (assembly GCA_019904355.1). Classification (NCBI taxonomy): domain Eukaryota; kingdom Fungi; phylum Basidiomycota; class Agaricomycetes; order Agaricales; family Agrocybaceae; genus Psilocybe; species Psilocybe tampanensis. The sequence goes on from JAHXRV010005988.1 coordinate 39,522, forward strand.
TTTACGCACCGAGACAGACCCCGATACCTTCTTGAAAGTCAAGGAGAGCCTACTGAGCTTCATAATGACATTGGAGGTATGTTAAATGGGTTATATCTTTGATGTCAAGATATAGCATGACCATAAACAATATAGGCATATTCTTATTCAACAACTTCCCTCCAATCTTTCATTCTTGTTCTTTTTGAAAAATATGCAAAACTTTTAGAAACTCAGTTCACCAGAAGATTTGAAGCGGTAAGTGATAAAGCACAGATCAGCCTTGACGTTCAATAAATCAGGGATGATAGATTGTCCGAGACGATGAGCTCACGCCAATGGTAATTGGACAAGATGACACCATCGACAGTGTCCTTGATGGTGTTTGGTTGACCGGTGCGGAAAGGAATGAATTAAAACAGTGCGATAGTCCCATTTATAGCCCAATCGTTGCGTCGATTAATAACCTTGATCAGAATTTCCCCGCAGACCCCCCTGCCTTGGTCGCCAACCTTTTATCTATGTTGCCAAGACGTACGTCATGGCTTTATTTTTTTCGCCCTCTTGACTAACGAAAACGTGCCTCTCAGATTCGTCTCTTTATCCAGAAGTTCTATGCTTTTGTAGAAGGGGTATCGCAGCATCACCGTGATATCGATGAACTCTTGAGCAAGGTACTTACTGACGCGACCTCTAGTTCCGTTCGGCCACGCTGATGTTTTCCAGTCCCTCGACTCGTTACTGAGAAAGAGTTTCGGAGACGCGATCACACAACGTCTATCAACAACCCAGAGTCCAACTCAGATTGCTCAGATTATTGCCAATATAGAGCATTTCCAGGCCGCCTGTCCAGAGCTAGAACGTTCATTGACAAATCTTAGGTGAGTGCGTCAAGGAAAATGACTTCCTGGCTAACTACTACTTTAAGGTCCACGCAAAGAGGAGGCGTCATTAGACTCACCGCAGCTTCGTCGTTCGATCCGATTGTAACTCGCTCTCTTGCCAGAATGTCAGGCCTCATATCGTCGAAACTAGATCAATGTTTCGAGCTATCCGAATATGACTGGACACCAAATTCAAGAGATACATCACCAAGCATGTATTTGTACGAACTCGTGAACTGGTTAACCACCGTGGTCGACTCCTTAGTGATCAAGGAAGCCTACAAAGAAGAAGCGTACAGAGGTGCCCTTGGATATATCACTGACTGTTTGATGGTGTGTTGTCTATTTATATCTTCACTTCTGGCCAACTCGTCTTGATTTGGCAAACTGGCAGAACTTTTTGACTGGCCGAGACATCCCCATGATGAACGAGAATGCGATATCCAACATTCTTATCGATGTCGACTTTTTGGAAGATGAGCTCAAGCGAATCGGCAGATCGCACTTGTCTACAGTCTTCACCGAACTCCGCCTGGTGCGTAATAACTGTGTGTCGATCATGTGATATGCACACACTCAAGTCGTACGTTTAGACAACGTCCATAGCGTTGGGCGGCACCGTTCAGGAATATCTTGTGCCTGCGAACAGACATGCTTCATATGCCGCTGTCAAACCCAAGCGTTTACAGGCATTGTTAGAAAAACTCGCTCGTTACGGGTCAACACAACGGGATGCCCCTCGGCGAGAAATGGGAGAAAGGCGCCGGAAAGAAGCAGAAGCAGTTGGACGTGTGTTTCCTGGGGAAAATCGCTGAGCTTTGCGATTTGAATTATGATACCATGACATCTTTTCCTTTTCAATCACTTCATGGATAGTAAACTATAGCATGTAAAATGTTAACCACTGGTCTAGGAAAGGGGCGGTATTAGGCCTACATGCCACAAGATCAAGATTTAGACAGGCAGAACGGAGTAAAGAAAAAGAAATTGAGTGAACTGGAAAAAGAGTGAACAGAGCGAAATAAACAGCGGTGAATACGTTTTCGGTATCGTGAGGGGATCGTGACACGTGTAACAACGCTAATAAGGTATTGAGACTGGAAAGCAGAAAATCATTATACCCGGCGCTTGATGTTTGCGCTCAACCATTCCAGACCCTCATACAGACCGTCACCCGATGTAGCACAAGCAGCCTGTGGTAACGGAGTAAGAACGGAGTTGATATAAGAGCAAAAGAATAAACACATACCTGAATGTACCAAGTTCGCTGCCTGAGACCATGGAGACCGAGCTTATCGGTGATTTCAGCAGCATTCATGGCGTTGGGCAAATCCTGCTTGTTGGCAAAGACCAAGAGGAGGGCGTCACGGAGTTCGTCTTCATTCAACATCCGTTGAAGCTCCTCACGAGCCTCAGAAACACGCTCTCGATCGTTGGAATCGACCACGAAGATGATGCCTTGGGTGTTCTGGAAGTCTAGAGAAAAGGATGGAATGACTAAGTTGTCGCAAGGCAGGGAGGAAACACAACGTACAATGCCTCCAGAGAGGGCGGATCTTGTCCTGACCTCCAACGTCCCAAACAGTGAAGGAGATGTTCTTGTATTCAACGGTTTCGACGTTGAATCCTACGAGCGGGTGTCAAGTCAGAGAGAAACGGGAAGGAGGGGGCCAACTCACCGATTGTGGGGATGGTGGTAACGATCTCACCAAGCTTGAGCTTGTAGAGGATGGTGGTCTTACCAGCGGCATCAAGACCAACCTAGAAGGTGGATAAGAAGGGCGGATGGTGAGAGGGAAAAGAAGCGATAAATACCATCAGAATACCTATTAAATGTGGTGGTCAGAGGCGTATGGGTTACCAGCTGAAAAGAGAGGGGACATACGCATTTCCTTCTTGCCGAAGAGACCTGAGAGAAGGCGGGAAACTGAGAGACCCATGATTGTGCAGAGAAAGAGGTATACGAGAAAGTTGAAAAATGGAGGTGGAAGCTAAGGACAGCGAACAGGTGCTGAGCTTTGTCGGTCTCGTTGCGTGGGACTCTAAGATTCAAATTCCGCTATGGGGCAAACTCTTTTGCCCTGCCCACATCCGTTTTCACCCCTTTTATCTCTCTTTATCTCGCCACGTATTATAGTCGTTTCACCGCAGTCATCGTCTGCGCACCGACGACAGCCTACCACGACCATCTCATTCGACGTCTACAACCCCATCTCGGTCCCGCATCCTGACCAAGCCTGACTCAACCAGTGTCAATCTGATTTGCCATTTAGGGAGATTCATCGCCAAATACTCTATTTTCCTCTCCACAGCCTTTCTATCGCTCCTAACGATTGCCATGGGGGCCTTGATGGCGGCCAACATTCCATTTCGCAGATCTTTGTGGACTCATATGGACTCCTGATGGGATGTCCTTTCGACTTCAGGCACAATTTGGTCTTGCCCCAGTGAACATTTACAAGGATAGATACATAGATATTTCAATGTTAATTACAGCAAACTAATATATAGATAGACGAAAAAGGAATTGACTCGTGAGATGCATACAGAAATGAAAGGAAGAAGCATCGACAGGGTGAGAAAATGGAAAGAGACAACCATGTCGATTTTTGGGGAGAGCAGCTGCTGCCGAAATGCAGTCAGCCTTCAGGCCAGTCCCGCAGCGCGAAGCTTGCGATCTAGCTGTGTGCGCCAATTGAGGTATATGCCGTTGCTTCGGGAAGGTGCATACTGGCACAACTCGAAAAGAACAAGTTGTTCCTGGAACCCCGGGTTGGGCCAAATCTGATCGCGTGCTGGTAAAAAATTCTTTAGTAAGAAGAGGCCTACAGAGAGCGATCATGTGGCATACCAGTCCTGACAATCTCGAGCGCCCGAGTTGAGTTGATGCGGCGGGAGTACATCACTGAAGAATGAAATTAATATAAATTACCCAAAAGAGTATACTGGACCCACAATAGGCTGCGACCACTGCGGCGCTTCTAGAGATGCCTTGGACACAGTGCACGAGAACAACGCCTCCGGACTTGAGTGCCTGGTCAATAAAGTGGCACGCAGAGGGCAAATATATCAGAAGGTCCGCGTAATCGACATCCTCGACGGGAACACGATAGTGCTTGATTCCTGCTTCCGGCAATTCTGCAGGAATGGGATCCGAGCAGACGGATAAGATATGAGTGATGCGGTTCTCCGTCAATGAACGCGTCGAACGCGCAGCCATGATGCTAGAAGACGTGTATACTGTCATGAGTCAACTGAGATATTATAAAATGCAGAGCCACTGACTTTCCCAAGAAAAGTCTGTTTTCGATGACGGCATTGATGTTTTTCCAGACCATGTTAGAAGAATGGTACTTTTGCTTGATCTTGAGGAATTGAGAGGGTAATTTGGATGGCGTTCTGAGTCATTCTGGCCCATGTTATGTACCTTCACAAAACAAGGCGGCATGGTCGAAGACCGAATCGTGCAGGAGAGCGGAGGAAGACAGTCCCGTCGCGACCTCTGGCCATGAGCACAAAGTAAAAACAAAATTAAAAAAAATTGGGCGAAGCGGTGCTTCAGGAACTGGAAAATGAGATCACAGCCAAATGAATCTGGTGAATGCCGGGGCGGTGTGAATTCCCCAAAGGCGGTCAACACGGCCAAACAAGCGATCGTGCCTTCCACGTGGGGTTCCTATTTGGGATTCTGCTTTCGGAGAGCCATGAACGTCTATGGCGGTTGTATGGCGGTGTTACCACGTTGTCCCCTCCACAGTCCTGCTCTTGTTCCCTATCTGTCCACTGTCCACTGATCGCCCATAGACGCCCCTCTTGCTTCTTCGCAAATCTAGATTACCGGGCTTCTAGCCATGATAAGCGCCAATCTCCTCCAGCCCAGCGCACCATATTCAAATCTTCACCGAATGGAAGACCCTTGGTGAAGTCTTTTTTGTCTTTGTCCTCTGGGCGATCCACCTATTATTGGATGTGATTGGAAGATCCCTCCGGCAGCTCCAGGGACTGCCTGAATAACAACAACATCCAGAAGATGCATGCAATTTCAAGTTCAATGTGTTGGGGACGGGCTCGGAATCATTCAACTTCAGAGTCCAGATATTCCCCTGTTCGTATACTTGAGATCTAAAATCAATCCGAGTAAAAATTAAACCATAAAGGCGGAACTCGCGTGTCTGGTTGGTTCGGTACGAAACGTTGAAAACATGAATAAAACACGAAGTCACCGAAGTATAGTGTGTCGGGATGGCGTGGATGCAATGAGGCTCCATTATGTAATATTCACGTCTGCACCTATTCTGTCACTATTAATGCACCTATACATAGGTGACTTGTGTGCAGCAATCTGATTCCGACATTCCACCTCTCTCTGCAACCTTCACCACCTTTTACATCCCTTCTCTACTACAAGACCCATTGGCCAAAAGGAACAGAGTCATGAAGATAGAATGGGCCTCCCACGTATGTGTTGGAATGGACATTTGCCCTTTCCACACCATTCGAGATCCGGGTACTGATACATGTCGTAGTTTCACCCCGATGGAAGAAGAAGAACGCCTCCACCTTCAACCATGCATGGGTGGCTGGCGAAGATGCGAGGGACCTTGATAGGTGATGAGGAATTGCGATCAAAGGTGATTTCCCAGACGGGAATGCTGAAGGAGAGGGCTGACGGTTTTACTTCGGATTAAAGGGTATGCGTGAAATGAAGAATGCAAAATATGAGCGAAAACGTCAAGCAGCGAAGCAGAAACACCATACCTCTAGTACTGGGAGGAGCATATTTTCCTTCTTCGGCTTTGGGAAAACTGTACAGACGAAACAGACCCGCCATCACCAGTCAACGAAGACCCGCGAAATGGCTAAATTGACGAGGCCTAATCCGAATGGAGCCAAGTCAGTTAGGCCGCCACTGCGACCCTCTGGCACAACGCAACGAACAAGCCATCGAGGTCATCGACAAGGGCATTCCCAGCAAGCATATCCGAGTGGCCATGGCCAACGGAGATCAAGCCGAAGATGAAACCATCTGGTATTATTTATGGGTTGATGGCAAGTTGATGGTGTGCCGCTAATCGAAAGGGTACCTTCGAGGACATAGTTATCTATTCAGTAATTTTCAGCTTTCGTTTATGTATTTCATTGTGGAACTTGTGTGGAACACGATACCTTGGCATTGTGCTGGTCAAAAGGACAAGAGTGCGAGTCGACGTATTCGTACGAGAGCATCGTTGTATATTATGTCTTTGTATATGTAGTTTCAATGTTCACTGGACGGATGTATTCTTGAGAAGACAGGGTGCTTGTATGTTGTCTGAACGATCTGAACTTTGAACTTTGAAGAGATGATGGGAAATGATGGCACCAAGTAACTGATACTGTACGCCTTTGTATGGTGGCAACTGCTCCGAGGTGCGTTACGCATCCGGCGGTTTGGGTTGGGCGACGCGCCGGGCGTTACGCGTTACCGTTGCCTTTTTAAGCAACGCATGATGGTCGAACGCTGGCTGCGGGTGTCGTAAATTAATTTAAATCGGAAGTTGAGAAGGAAAATCTTTCCAAAGAAGCCTACAGTTGCTTTATAAAGAAGAATAAAATATTTTAATAAAATATCTTTTTATTTAATAATATCCGGGACAGGCAACCGGCCGGGCGTTATGGGTTACGGGCAGTGTATTAGGCAACATTTTCGGTGGTGCGTTACGCGTTACGTTGCCACCATACAAAGGCGTACAGTAGTCCAGTTCAAAGCCTTTGACGCTTGAACATAATCAGGACAAATAGACTGTTTTTGGACACACTGCCATGACCATGACCCATTGGCATCTGGCAGGACTCTGGCAGTCAACGTTAACGTTCAACTCTGATCTCGATTCCCAAGGATTTAAATTTTTAAACTTCTACATGCTATGCAGCCCGGGACTTCTCCAGATCTCAACCTCTCACTGCATCTAGATTACCTTGTCGTCATAATGATATTCTTGCCGAAATGCTGTCTCTGCATGGTTTATAGTCGCCTATAGGCTTGCTATAGGCGCTCGTGAGAAGTTGTGAGTCTCGGGACCTATGATCTTGTGCAATTCTAGTTTTACATATCGCGACTTAGTCCCTGTATGGACGGTTAGAAGCTAGTATGCTGCCAATCAGCCCATCCTTTTTTTAGAACATGGACGGCATCGAGCTTTTTGCTGAGTGTCAGGATTCAAATATTCACTCTGCATCTTTCGGTGCGCCGGTGAAACCATTCTGTCAAATCCAATGATATGGGTTGTACGCCGCCCTCTGATGCCAACAGTCATGACACGATGACGACATCGCACAGACACTACAATATATAAGTAGAGGATGGTTGGTTGTCCTTCCGTGGTTGGCGGTCATCTCTTCCAGTGCTGGTCATTGTTTGTGAGTGCCCGGGTATGCCAATCCTTCCTACCATGTCGAGGACAATCAACATTTTGCACGGATTTTCACTATTTATCGCACTCCTGATACTCATAATGTCGATTCATGATTGCGGTATTCTTTCTGTGAGTCTCTTTGTCGTCTTTCGGGAAGGTTACAGAAATTTAATCCCAGTTGAAATGTTGAACAGCTATGCTTAAATCCACTGTTGGCATTGTGCACCATTGGTTATCACTTGACCATGTTGTTACTGGCTTACAACAGACCTAAAGACGCCCCAATTTTACCAGTCGGATACCTCATAGCTCCCTACCTCCTGTCACTGACATGGTTTGGTGCATATATCGCCATGTCTATGCTTCTCTCAAATCGAACGAGAGTCATAGATGTCTTTCACCTTCAAATTGTGGTCCCCCAAACATTCCGAGCCACACAGAAGATGCAAATCATGTTCGACCCATTGGAAAGCACTTTGCTGGGCTGTATTGCGGTTAGAAGTACCATTGAACGTCGACAAGTGGGGGAATGGAAAGCACAGGTACCTATGGCATAGTTTTAGTGCTGGTGAAATCATGGCATTGTAGGATTGAACGACGGATTTAAGGTTCATATTCACCTGTTTGAGCTCCAGAGCCAAGTTAAACGAATATTCGATAAGAGTAGGTTTAGAAATGATTTCCTATAACATCAAGGTGAATTGACGCTTCAGGTTCCGTGTATTTTAAAAGAGAAAAGAGTAAGCTTATATTGAAGTTACGTTATTGTGTAGGAGTAGGAGTAAGCCGTTGGCTGGGATTGCTCTCTGTATCCAGAGACAAAGAATGATTTTTCTTCTTTTTGCGCCTTTTTCGCTTTTTCTTTGGACTCGTCGAAGGTGTAGTGGGATCGCAATCCGACTCGGGATCACTTGGTGGGCCGGACAAGTTTAATAAGGGAACCTTCAACAAGTCTACAGTGAAAGATTTGAGAAGTGCAGGTGACTTGGTTGGCGACATGATGTTTTCACCGGAAGTTTCGTTCCGCCCTTGATTTTCATACAATTTTCAAGTCCAACTCTGTGCCATAGAAGTATGAATGAACATACCTGTGTCTAGCAATGGCGACATGTGTTGCGTATTCATGGAAGATATCGTTTTCTCGGGAGTTGATATTATTTCTGACGTTTTGTCCACTTCTTTTTTATTCTTGATTATTTTAACAGGAGAAACATTAGTTTCCCTGGGATTGGTGAGTGCGAGCTCAACTTCGTCAGAGCTATCCGGGCTCGTTTTGGCCATGTCGCTAGCAGCAACGGGACGGAAGTCTGACTGTGTATCGGCAATTTTTTCGGTTTGCTCATTCCTGTTCGTCTCGACATGCCCCGAGAAACGAGATACGCTTGCCTGCGAAGTGCCAACTTCCACAGCCTTAGATTTCTTCTTCTTTCCATGTACCACATCAAAAGGGTCAGGACGGGCCTTTCTCTTGATCGTAGTTGCCCTACTCTCGCCTTCTTCATCCGATACTGGTTTCGGGGGATCAAGATCGTCTTCTTGCCGAGGACGTTTTGAACCAGCAAGTTTCCCTTTGAGCCGAGCTACCTCACGAGTTTGGCTCTGGACTCCCTCAGGGATGGAAGCACCGACGCCTAATCTTGGTATTTTTCATGTGTCAATCTATAATCCACCGTTTTGATACAGAATCACGCACCCTACCTGGGCGGTCTTTTCATGTATTCCGTAAGTTCTTGCTCGAGGTTTTGCCTCCGTGAACTTTTCGGAAATTTGTGGGGTTCCATCCAAGAGGAAATCAGATTTTGGGCGAAAGACATGGAGAGGTCAATCTGCGCCTGCAACGCTTCTGAGTCTACAGAATCTTCATCGACCACTTGGGCATTCATGTTGAAGAGCTCAGTCAACAAATGAGGGAGCCGATATGGCTGGAGGGGTTGAGAAACGAGGCGGGAATGCAAGCTCTCGATGGTTGACGTAGTTTCAATGTTAAGTTTTGGAGGCAGTTTTCTCGCGATCACGGTTAGGATTCTCGGCACGCAGAGGCTGGACTCATTTTTGCTTCCACTGTCATCCACCTCTGTCTACAATGTCGTCTTTGAAACGCAAGAGAGCACAATGTGATGCCTCGGATTCCGAAGATGAGCCAAGTTATGGCAAACAAATATTGCCTGTCGCAAATCTTCCAGAAGACTTCAACGATGAGCCCATGGACGGAATGCAATATCTTTTTATGGTACGGTAAGCATCCAAGTCGTATTATATCAAGAGAACGTACACCCTAATCCATTTCCAGGCGCGATGCCCGTCTCTTACCTGGAACAGTACGCGTCCCTAATCCATACGAACCAACAATAAAACCTGTATCGGCAACGCCTGTGATTGATGTATCGAGTCCTTTCGAAGTCTATCTACCGTCCGAAGAATGGAGAGAAACATTTGAATACCGTTTCCAGAACTTTCGCAAGGTGGCTTATTTGTGGAAACTAAATATGTTCTTAATTGATAACTTTTCACCAACTACAGAATTTCAATCAGCCGACAGTTCATGTTGGTACAGCCAATCCTGGGCCCCGAGGACTTATGCCTGACAAAAAAGATAGGGATATGTGGTGGGCGTTCCTGTCCGGAAAGCCACAATCAGAATGGAATCCTTCAAAGAAAAGCAAAATAAAATCCAAAAGAGGTCAACCACCGCCTCAAGGGATGCGTGCTTGGATGGACGAAAGTCCGCACAGCGGCACAAATGTGCTACCTTGTAGTCCTTACAATGGCGATATGGACCTTGAGGAAGTGCTAAGAGTCAACCCTGCTGAAACCCTGCCCAGTCCTGTTGGGACACCAGTCCCCTTGGATTATATAGAAGCCCTGGCCCAACCTAGCTCTGGCAGCATCTCACCTTCTTGTGTCTTGACCGACGAAAAGTTGGTCCCAAGGGAACCCACTACTGTAATTTTGAAGTTGATTGATGAGGTTCGTCGTTTGTCCTCACAAGGATTGGTTATAGTTAATGATAATTGTTTTGACAGCGGACGGCTTTGCACTTGCTGATGTATTTTACCCACTGGATCAATCTCTTCCTCAAATCACCTGAATCTCGGATCCATGTTCCTACAGAAAGCCACGCTAGGTGGATATTCTCCCTTTTATCAAGAATAGATGACTTCATTTCATCCGACGATCTTCATCTCTTGCGCAACCTCGCCCGTGCTTGTATATCTCTTCTGAAATACATGAAGGAGCAAAAACGACGTCCAGATCCTCAACATGCCCTACCATTATCCTCCGAGCAAATGAGTGAAGCGTCATGTTGGGTCATTGTTACCACAATTGTGGGAGTATGGAAGCAGAGGGACTTGTTCATTGATGCAGAAGACACATTGAGAAGCGCCCAATCATCCTGACGAATTCAAACTGTGGCATACCATACCACCTATGATATATTCTTGGTATATATCCTTTCAACTCCTGTACATATTGTTGGAACTTATACATGCTCAATCAGCCACCCGTGTTCAACGTATCCCTGTTCTGTGGCTTTCGAACCATCTGCATCGTTGTCAGCGTTTATTCTTTCTCCGATTCTGAAATGACTCACTATCCTGGTCACAACGGGTTGTTGTCTCCATGTGGGGTCTTTCTCGCCGAACACGACGGTCCCAACCGTCTCGAACCCGTGCAACATGTAAAATCCTGTAGCCCGAGTATGGCTGCACAGAACGTAGGATCCTTGCCCCGTGATATCGCCCTACCAAGTCGGTGTGTGCCTTTTGTTTGAAATGTCATGTTCATAGAACGGCAAATTGCTTACCAGGCTTGTCACGGCGTCCAAAAGAGCTCCTCCATAACCAAGTTCCTGGCTTTTTGGTTCTGTTGCCAGTACTATAATTCGAAACATATCCTTAACTTGGTCCCCGAGTACATCTTGTACGGCTTCGTGGATCTTTTCTTCCACTTCTTTGTTTCTCTGAGAAACAAGATTATGACATCAGTTCCATCAACACAAGGCTCAAGAAAGAAACTTACCCTCCGTTGTTCAGAGGATCCGACTTTTCGATACACAATTGCCATTAAGCCCTTCAACATCACCTCCACCACTTTGTCAATTGGACCTTTGGGCTGGGATCTAGCATGTGGAGGAGAACTGACCAATCTAGTGGTCAGGATATGTTCGTAAATTAAGATCAACAATATAATCGCTCACGCGAAGATGAAGGCAGCACCCGAATTAACAGTGAGCGCAACGTTTGACTTCAGGAGAAGTGAAAAGATGGAAGCAACAACTATCCTGTCCAGATGAGACGTCCAGTCGCTTTCATGTTCATCCTGCCCATTGACGACGAGTTGGTTTTCAGCGAACGATTCTTCCTTGCGTACTACGCAGATTCGTTTATGCTCACATTTCTCCTATAACGCAGCTCAGGATCGTCTTTGAAAGCTTGAACCCAAGTTCCTGCAGCCCTCCAGATGTCCCCTAGGAATAGAAGAGAAATTACAGTCTCGTCACGAAATTTTTTATCTTGGGCCTTTGCGTACCTTGTCGGAGAGGGACAACGTCTTCGCGAAGCATCAGTTGTGGCTTTTCTTCCTGGATTCCGTGCATTCTGCTCTGAAGACCTCTGAGCAGAGGAGGCTAGAGGAAGGGTCCTTCAATTTACGATGGGCGCATACAAATACTTAAGACAAGAAAGAGTTCTTGGAAGAAGCCAATAATCGCAGTCCGCAGTATCTGACATTGACAGAACTGCGCAACATATTCCCCATGTTTGATGCCCATACCTCTTTTACCGAACATCAACAATGCCCGCTGGTTTGCCGCTGATACGAATGAACTTGTATCTCGTGCATTTGCGCAGTTTAGTTGTGGTTTGGTTGTGATCATAAATTGGAATGGCTTCCAGTTATCTCAGTGGATACGCCGTCCGACCTGTGTTTCGAATCTCGGACAACTTAGAGGTGAGTTCAAATACAGATTCGGTCATTCGAAACGTTAAGGAAGCGCTGTAAGGTGCAGACAAGTTGCTATCATTTTCTTTAATAACGTTTTATAGGCTCTCGAACCATCTACGGATGATTGGGTCATTGTATCCAAATGAGGTAGAAGATATTTAACATACTATAGGGACGAGAACTGGCTTGTCATGCCAATCTGGGTTATCATCACCAAGACATGCCACTCCTACAGTCCTGAACCCGTGCGACATGTAGAATTCAGTGTTGTTGATGTTACTTGACGTAAGCCAGACAGCTTGGCCTGCGTCATCAGCCTATTTCAAAGACCTTTAGCGACACTTCCGGAAGATCGGGAGAGAAATCCCTACTAGGCCAATGACTGCATCCAGTAGAGCACCTCCATAACCACGACCTTGGCTTAATGGCTCAGTGGCCAGGAGATTCACACAGAACATTTGGTCGATGCGGTTGCCGAGAGTTTCGGAGACGACCTGTTGGATTTTCTTCGTCGCCTCTTTGGTCCTCTGTTCAGTGATCAAAAGAGTAGATTTCATGTGCATTTATGTTCATGACGAAGATCATAGTTGTGTTCCTACCTTGCGTCCTTCCCGTGAGCCCATGTGACGAAGGACTGATAAGAACCAAGAGAGGAGCAAGCCAATCAAATGGTCAATTGGTGCTTGGGGTTCTTCTGGGGGAGTGCTGGAGGCGTGAAGTACTATTCAATGATTCAGCTGTATATGTTATTGGTTAAGGACATACGCGACAACGACTGCTGCGCCGGCATCAACAGTGAGTACCACCTTCGTCCTTCGCCATTGCAGGAAACAGAGTTTGTTAACAGCTTTGAGAAGAGTAGGTGAGAGCGATGCGTCCTGGAGTTTGGTAATGTCAACGATTGTAGAGAAAGGCGGTATATGGACGAGAATATCACTGCGAGGAGGTATTTGTTCAGAGGGTCTTCCACGAACGCATCGAAGGTGGACGCTGCTGCTCTGCTTGTATCCGCTAATGAACACGTCATTCTGAGAAATGAGAGCCTTGGATCGCCTCGCCTTACCGATCTTCAGAGGCCCGACGGTATGATCAAGACATTGACCCTTCTTCCCAATGGCTTTGGAGTCCTTGACAGTCATCGAGAGCATGAGGGATGTGGCAGGGTTTAGATGATACAGCCGAGGGAGAACCAGAATAAGATTGCGAACACTCCGGTCTCTGAGAATCATAGTCTCGTGCAGACGGGAAAATAGACTTAGATTGGATATCCAAGTTCTGAGAAATCTTGAACAGGTAGCTTCATACAGAAGGAGATTGGGAGGTCATGGTCGTGTCCAGTACCCATGCGACGTTTAAAACATACTCAGGCGGCGTGTGTCCCCGTCGGCAACAACATCCTGAGTGGATTACGGAAGGGGGTCAACGGGCACGTATAATAGGTCACGGAAACTTAATCGGAATAGCCTTTCTCAGTCACTGACGGAGGACGCTGGCAGGCTTGAGGCAGCTGGAGGCCTTGAGGGTGGATGTAGACGAAACGGATGGATTGAATTTTGAAATGAAATGAGGTTCACTAGTACTGTTCAGACCGTTGAAAATTAATTTTAAAAGAGGGCACGTGACCTGAATTAAAAGCTTCAAGGGCCGTTCCAGGGCAAACTCTTTTGCAAATAAAAAGACGACAACGTTCCTTCTAGCCCCCTTGTAATCTCCCCTTCCCTAATCCTACTCTCCCTCTCGAAATGCGCGCCATTGCTTGCCTGTTCGCCTTTGTCTCTTCTGCCTTTGCCTACTCCGTCCTCATCCCCAATGGCGCTCAGGGGTGGAACAACCAAGGCCCCCAACCGTAGGTCATCTCCCTCCTCGGTGTCCTATCTTCATTTCAACTTCTTTTTTAGTCTGAGCTGGCAGCGTGTGGATACAGACAGACAGAATTTCACTGCTCTGCTCATCAACCAGGTTGGCCCACCCATTGCTTATGCATTCTACCCCATTCTCATCATCACAGAACATCACCGGGTTCGATCCCCAAGTCTTGGCCGCTCAGGTCGATGGCACTCTCGGACAAACCAAGTTGAACCCCCCAAGCGGTGGATGGCCTACAGGAAATCACTTCCGTATCAATCTTGTCCAAGACCCCAATAACCTCAACACTATTCTGGCCCAGTCCCCCGAGTTCACCATCTCTGAACCAACTTCGAGTGCCTCCGTTATGTATGTTCATTGAGCTTGTTCTCACTCCATCAAATCTCTAATATTTTCCTTGTGTTCTAGTGGAAAGACCACTGCGAACACCGCCACTGCCACGGTCCCCATCGCCACCCAACCCGACAGTGGTTCTGGTTCTACCACCGACCCTATCACTGTTCCCACCAGTGGCGCCATGCCAGGTTATTCTGTCCAGACAGGCCTTTTGGTTCTTTTCTCTTTGGTGGGATTCGCACTTGCTTAATGAGGCAAAAACAACTGTCTTTCCTATGAAGGACGTCCTTTCTTTTTTTCTGGGTTCCATTCTTCCTATATGTTTAGTATGGACAGACATTTATACTTACTTTCTCATACTATTTCTCACTGTACTACGTTATAGTATGTAGGAAACTTGACGACGGACATTTTCCCACCCAATCAACATGTTGTTCAACATTTCCTGTTACATAAATCGTCGACCAACTGCACCCCACCAGGCTAATCCAGCCGTTCCGCCGCCTATGATGGCTACTGGCGGTGGGACTGAAAACCACTCTACAGCAGTGAAAGTTGAAGCAGCTACCACCAGCCACCATGGTTCTCGACTCAAACTACTTCCTTGAGAAGATTCCTTGGTTAAGTACCCAATTTCCCAAAGTCGGTATACTGCCGTGAAAATGAAGCCTACAGCAGTGGCGTTCAACCCCCGCAGGATGCTGGTGACTTCTCTTCTCCTGCGTAATGATTGCCATACGCTTTGGAAACCGACAGAAAGCCAAAGACCAGGGGTAAATATACCCAAAAACGCGAGGAGAGCACCGACGATCGGTGATGTCGATTTTGCAGCGGCGGGCCCAATGGCCACGAGGGATCCGAGGTAGACAGCAAAATTGAAGTTGGGTCCAGGCATGGCTTGGATAACAGCCAGTCCAAGCAGAAAATCGCGGGGTGATACCCAGCCTGGGTCTACCACATAGTCTCGTAGTAAAGGAATGACGACTGGTCCACCACCGAAAATGATAGTGCCAGCGAGGAACATGTTGTTGAAAAGGGCCAAGAGTATCGGGGGCGGGTGAAGCGTTTCACGTAATGATATGAAGACTGCAAAAAGCATGAAAAAGACGCCAATTAAAATCAAACCAACTTTGACGGGAATACTATGGTGTGAAACTTCAAGTCGGGAAGGTTGAACAACCATTGGTTTGTCGTGGACTTGACGTACTTCAGTTGAAGTTTCTTTTGTGTCTGGGCCTGTTATCGCCGAATCTATCACTTGTCTCCTGAGTGAAGAAGTTTGGGATTGCCCAAGACGGGACTGTTCTACGATGTTGTCCATAGGCATAGCTTCGGGTCCATTTTCGGGCTCGAAAGATGTCAACGTCCGTCTTCTAACACGTGTTGCTTGTCTCCATTTCCGTACCCATGATTGACCTAGGAAATCCCAGGCAACCGTCGCGATTCCTCCTAGGACGAGGAGGACTGGAAAGTACCACAAGGCATTGTAGCACATTCCTGCGCATCCGCCAACCGCTACGAGAATCCTGGTCAACGGGTCTGTGATTGCCTTTCTGGCTAGTTGGACGGCAGACAGTGCAATGATCCCAACGATAGCGGCGTTGAGTCCCGAGAGTAAGGCATAGGCAGGTCCAGGGAGAGTATTGTTGATGTGATGTACACCCAATGACAGTCCAAACATTGCAATTGCCCCTGGAAGCGCCCAAAGGAGGAAGACAAGGAAGGCTGGTACGAGCCCTGCGTGTATCTGTGCTATATTGAAAAGCATTTTCGTGGAAGCTGGCCCAGGCAAAGCTTGAGATAGGGCAAAAAGTTCTTGATACTAAGGGTAATATATGAGTTTTTTCATAATGGAGGGACTAGACAAAACGATTACATACGGTCTGCTCGTCGATCCATGGGGCTTTCCCCTTTCCATCAACGAATGCTCGGTGAAAGATTTGAAAGTGAACGGGGGGACCGCCAAAGGAAGTAAAACCTAGGAGATAGGTCCGTCGAAAGACATCCAAAAGTCGTGTTGTTAACTTGGAAGTATTTGCTTGGTGTGGTTCGGATGGTGAGTCCTCAGTAACGACGTTTTGTCTGGCTCGACGAAAAATGCGATGTACGAGAGCGTCGAGGGACATGGAAGAGTAGGTGAGAGGATTTCTCTGTATGTGTTCCTGAATTGCATCAATTATATGCACCAGCCATAAACTCAATCAGTCAGTACCAACGTGCGTCAAATCCAGTTCCCGCTCTGCGTAGATATTGGGAATTCTGAGTTCGTCCACCCCAAAGTCATCCAAGCTGGAATTTATAGAATCTTCAAGAGGCAGAGCTCTATATCTATCGTGGCTAGAAACGAATCATTGACAGCTTTTGTCTTGAGTGGTCCGAGGACGGCGAGGAGGGCTAATAGCTGAAAGTTATCACGCAATACATATGTCATAACGGGCAAAACACGGGCCTTCAACTAGCCTTCAACTCCGCTGATAACATGCTCATACAACACACAGATTAGATCCGGAACAGTCGCGACTCAACCAGATTCCTTTTTTTTTCTCGTTTCTAATATCATCTTCAGTATCAACACCGACCATGGCGAGCAACAATTCATATGAACATCTTTTACCTCCGAGCTGGAAACAGCAAGTGGCTGCCTGGCTGGCGGAGGATACCCCATCTTTCGACTACGGTGGTTATGTCGTTGGTGAAGTCCTTCGTGAGGCTTTCCTTCTCGGAAAGGGATCACAGACTGCAGTTTTGGCTGGTTCACCTTTCGTTACCGAGATATTTTCTCAATTGGGTTGCGAGTGAGTAACCTTCGAGATCATAAACCGCCTGTTTAACGTTATCTAATCTACTAAACTTTTCGGGTTGCAGAGTAGAATGGCACGTCAAGGAAGGCGACACTTTTGAACCAATAAAACATGTTGCCACTGTACGGGGGAAAGCACGGTTTCTCCTGTTGGGTGAACGGATAGCTCTCAACCTGCTTGCTCGGTGCAGTGGTATAGCAACTAAGTGAGCAGATGCGACCCCATTCCAACTCGGGCATCCATGACCTTGTTACCAGGTCGAAGACAGTTAAGGATCTCGCCCGGGGCTATGGCTTCACAGGAACCATCGCCGGAACGAGAAAGACCACACCTGGTACGTTGTCCCTGTTGAACAGTAGAAATCCTTTGTTAAAGTTCGGATAGGTTTCAGGCTTGTTGAAAAATACGGGATGATAGTGGGAGGAATCGATCCCCATCGTCATGATCTATCAAGCATGATAATGCTGAAAGATAATCACATCTGGTCGTCTGGCAAGTATCAAGTTATCACAAAATCCTTGTCTTTTTTGTTTAACAAGAAACATTAGGTTCAATTACTGCCGCTATCAAACAAGCGCGAGCAGTGGGCGGATTCAGCCTTCTTCTTGATGTCGAAGTCGGTTCAGAAGCAGAGGCTGACGAAGCAATTGATGCTGGAGCAGATATCATCATGTTAGATAACATTGAGGGGGACGAACTGGTCAGAGTGGCAAGAACCCTGAAGGCGAAATGGAAGGGCCAGCGGAAATTCCTGTTTGAAACAAGTGGAAATATCACAGAAGCGAATTTGCAAGAACGAGCCATAGACGGTGCGTATTTCATTACAAGTTTGAATAGTTGCATTCTAATAGCGTCTTGCAGACATCGATATCCTGAGCACGAGTGTTGTCCACCAATCTGTTCAACATATCGACTTCAGCCTCAAGATTCAGAAACCCAAAGCATAGATATTCAGAGATTGTGGTTATATAGTATCGTAACCAATCTCATCCCCCCAGATTAAACAGAGACACAGCATTTCCACCTCGTACGCCGTCCTTGTCACCTTCACTCCATCCTTGTACAGCATCGATGGCCTCCAAATTTTCAACGACACTCTTCCACTTTTCCGAGGAAGAAAGTGGTGGGAAAAATGGATGATCTGTACCGAAGAGCATTCTTTTGCTGCCGGAACTTCTATCTGAGGCGTTCTGTACGACGGAGGAAGTCGATTCGTATTTGGCTGCTCTTGAGATAGCCTCGCTGGCGAAGCCTAATTCTTCGGGTCCATAAGCCACGGCATCAAGATATAATTTTCCTATGTAATATCTCGCATCGTGCCTTAATCTCGATGCCACAACGGGGTCGTGGTCTATGCACGAGGCGAGTCGGGAGGACAAGATTGGGAGCGAGCCTCCTGAATGGGCTAGGAGGAGCCGCAGTGACGGGAATTTGTCGAACACGCCAGATAAGATCAGTCGCGTCGCGGCCTGCAAGATGACATAGGACGACATCGAATCAGGCTCAGATTATATGGTTAGCTGGGATCATAGGACATTGCTCACCGTGGTGGTTTCAAATGGGAAGCCCAAAGCAAGAGGAAGTACATGGCCATTATCTTTATCGCCCCATGCGCTTGCGTCCACTCCGTAATGAGGATGCAAAAACACAACCAGGCCTGCCTTTTCAATTGCGGCCCATACTGGGTCAAGGGCCTCATCATCCAGACCTTTGCCAATTCCTCGAGATCCCATGATGAGACCACGTAAATGAGGTAAATCTTTAATCTGTTGGACGATGTCGACCAGTGCAGAGGTGGTGATTTCCGGCACCAGAGGAAGTAGCCCGAAGCCATACAGTCTTTTGATCTGATGACTGGCGACGTTGGGAGATGATGAACAATATTGTTCAAGGTCGACATTCAACTCGGATGCAAGAGTGTACGCTTGTGATGCTGGCAAAAAATCCAACCACGGATTCGCTGTACTAAACCCAGGGTATCAGACGTTGGATACACCTCAATGGCATTCGGCAGTCCGCCTACCTGACAACGGATACGTCGATGCCATGTTTGTCCATGAACTTCAACTTTTCTGTGGCCTGTGTCAGTCGAGTTGAAATACCAGGGGAGTTGAAATACTAGGGGAAGAGCACCAACCGTCTCTGTCCCAATATTGAGAACCCACGGGTCGACCACCACTCGGCTCATGGTCCAAAATCAAGAGACGGTCTTCAGTTGCACCGTTAGGAGCAATTGTCGAACGTATGAAAGGTACAGAACTTCGAGATCTGAGTAAAGCGGCATATCTAGGCAGATATACGTGTGTGTGGACATCGACAAGTAGCTTGCTTGTGAGAGCCATTGGAAGAGCGAGGAGAGCCAGGGTCGCAGCGAACCGGACCGTAATTGCAAATCCGCTTTTGACAGATAGATCGAATGCCCCGATCCGGTAAGCGGAAGCATATCCCTTTACTTGGATTCAACTCGAACCTTACTTTGCTTCAACTGCCAGTAAGAAATCAAAATCGACGAAATGTCCGTAACGGAAGACACCCAAAGTCTCTCAATTAATATTAAAGAAGAGGTCTGTTCCACATCACTCAAGTAGTTTTGACCAGAAAACCAACTTATGATCGTCCTTTAACCCCAGATTGTCGAACTGGCCAGGACTCTCGCAGACACCCAAAGTCGTCTCCAGCGAGTAGTGGCTCAGCTCGAGCAAGGTGAACAATCGAGAGAAGGATTGGACGCTCGGTATCAGGAGATTGAAAAGAAATACAACGAAGCGGTCAACGGCGCTAAATGGTTGACTGCTCAAAACAGTCACCTGCAAGAGAGGTTGACGCAATATCAGCCTGAGTTCGACCGAGCATTGAGTGCAAGAGAAGGCGCGTTTAAGAAATTGAAGCATGCTCGCAAGGTTATTCGGGATCTCCTCCAGGAGAGGGTGCGTTCTTTGTTTGCTATGACCCCTGCTTCGTGCTCACTTGCTTGAGCACAGGGGGATATGTCCAGCCCAAGAACTCAGGGTTCTCTGACTTCTGAGGAAATAGCTGAAGCATTAGGAGAAGATCCTGAACCAGAACACTCCTCTTCTTCTTCTGGAAGTTCAACTGGAGTTGGCAGTGACAAAACTGTTCGCTTGCACCCCAGGACCCCTTCAGCCTCCCCTCCAAATGTTCGACCTAGTCCTCAACACGCAACACGGCAGACATCTCCCGAGAGTTCGAGGGGATCCCCCCCCTGGCAAATATATTTCACAAAACCACCTGGAAGTGCAGTCGTTCTGAAGGGACCTTTACAATTGGAGAGCCTTCAGAGTTCTCTTGGATTGGCTGATGAAACAGTAAAAGTCCACCTTTGATCCTGGTTATCTTGTTACTGATGTAAAATTGTGTTATCGTGTTTATAGATGCTTTCTTTGGAAAGGTGGGTATTTAAGCAATGCTGCGGTGTCGAGGTTTGTCTGATCACTGAAATTCAATGTCAGTCTTCGGACTTCTGTAGATATAAGCATAAGATTGTTCATCACCAGATTGCCCTCTGTCGATGCTACCGTTGCATTTATCTACGACCCAATCCTCATAGACACGCGGAAAAAAACCTATGTCTGTGATTGGGGAAGCCTCCAGACGAATCAAAATGTTGAAAAGTACATTTTGAATCACAAGGCCATCGATCCTGTTTTCCATGTCTTCACATACCCCGCCAAAGAGGTAGGCTCGCGAACTCCCGATTTATGATTTGCTGATTTGGGTTAACCGTAGAAGAATTGGTATTACGTCGGCGCAATGGAGTGGGATATCGCAACGATGAAAAATCTTTGGCCTCTTGAAGGAAATGTGGGCAGTCTCAAACTATGGGGACCAGTTTCATCAAGGATCTGACCTATCATTTGTTTTGCAGAGCAGGACGAAGATTATCAACAAGTTGTGCAGACGAAGTCGAGGTGAAATAGAGATGGCCGAAATGACCGAATTACTGGACACATTGAAACTCAAACAACTTTGTGTGGACCTGAAGGGTGTTGAAAACCCGAAGATTTCGCAGGACTTTGCGAGAGATGTATTGGGACTGGAGACGAGACTGTCGGAGGGTGAGGGCCTGTGAGTGACCAGGGATGATGAAATCAAAATTGATGGATGAGGGCGTTCGGACTTGGAATTATGTAGCATTTAATTTTGTCCACAACTCACATGGTTACCATTTGACAGCTTTATCTAAATCTATTTCAAGTTTCTAATTCTTACGTGTCGGAGCCTTCCATGTCCATATATCCCTTCAGCCTCACCCTTCTTCATATTTTCACTTTTTGTCCTGTTCTGCTCAGCGCTCGGTGCTGAGACCCACGGAGTCCACAGGTATTCTGTCTACCAGCACTTGAGTTCTTGGAATGTCACCCCACAGTGCAGCTCCATGTCGTTCTTTCGGTCCCACCTTTCTGCTTCTTGCTTTTTTTTGTACCTTCGTCCTGGTCGGCATTTTTCACCATTCCGAATCCCATTCGACTCTATCTCTTCATGCCAGACGGAGCGAGAATTTCTTGATTCATCGGGAAGATAACTTGACGAGCACCAGTGCGACTCCAAGCACTGATGCTATCACAACGAGGGCACCACTATCCTCAAATCCTCCTTCATCATCCATTTCTACTTCTTCGCAATCTTCAAGTCTGTCTTCCTTTGGTTCCGTCTCATCTAGGCCGCAGTCGTCTTCAGTACATTCCTCTTCGAGCCCGTCTGCCTCCTCGTCAACCCCCCCAGCATTCCCATCTTCTAGCAGCGCACAATCATCGTAAGCAAATATCGCCCTAAAAGTGTTTATTTCATTTAATTTGTTGTCTAGAATACCATCGAGCCCAACCGCGCTGAGATTGACTTTCTCTAATATCCCGACAAGCACACAAACGTCTTCTCCATCGGCAGCGATAACCCTCGCTTTAACAGACCTTAGCACTCCGATTGCGGTTACATCAATTATTGCGACGACTTCATCATTTACCGATGCTGGACCTACTAATGTGGCGTCCGCTGTATCCTCTTCAAGTTCAACGTATGTAATACAATCTTAATGCCCCTTAGCCTCCTGACTACATCTTGGTCATCAGATTTTGGAAGAAGAAAGGAGCTGTTGCGGCAACTTTTACGATTATTGCTTTCGTTCTCGTTGCTACCAGTGCTATCATGATCGTTACCTTCCTCAAGAAGCGTAACGCAAAACAACAACGACGGCTCCACGAAGAACTCTTTGAGAAATACTCCGAAGATGGGCACCGAAGTAACTCCCCTGGGCCCAGTATCAACGCCGCTCCTTTGGACGCTTTTGCAAGGCGCGATGTTCGACATGACAGTGGAGTCCCATTTGGCGGCTATCCGGTCGCACCGATACAACGCACTGCGCCATCAACCTCGCCCGTTCAACATCCTGACTACTATAGTCAACCACCTCCTGCGCGATACGTTCTCCCCTCTCAATCCCCGGCCTCGGCGAGGAAACCTGCCCCGACAGCATTTCGCGAACCGATGGGGCGACAACAGGCTCGCGATTCATATCAGCTATCTATTGATTCTTTCTACGGCGCTGCTGGGCAACCAACTTCATAGGCAATTGCACGGGTATGTGTGTCTGCTCTTCTGACAGTGTGTTCGTGGCTTATTGTTCGCCCAGTCAATCTGCAACTTCGGACGTCAATGTATTGAATGCATTGTATTTTTTTTACAAGCGGCTTTTGTTCTTGTATGTAACAGTAAATAACCTATTCTTATCTAAATGCCGTCGCCTCGAGGGTCACCAGTACCTAATCATTGTTGTACAAATCAAGCAAAGAATGAACTTAACCGTCACTTAACCCAGTTTGAATCTCACAAGGAGTCCACCTCACCATTTTTGCAGCATCGCCATTCTGTTCTGTAAATTGGCGATGACTCCGCGACACAATCAAAATTGAGGACGACTGGACAGCCATGGACATTGGACATTATAGGCGAACGCGATCAGTCAATGACAACCTGCCAAATTAGGCTACCCCAGCTTGATCCGGTACACAAGAGTAACCGAAGTGTTGGTGAATGCTAGTGATTGTTGTCCAGTTCAACCCTCCCAGCGTGCCAAAGAATGTTGTCTCTGCGCTCTCTGAACATTGGTTTCAGGCCCTCTTATCGAAAGACGTCTTCTCTCTCATTTCAAGCTCGGAGATTCTTACAATCCCAACCACAACCTCAAGCATTCCTTGAGAATTTAGAATCCAGTCCTGGAATAACATGCCTTTCTCTCAACAGGCCACAGAGTCGAAATGCTATATCCATGACATTACTACAAGTGAATACACTTTTACTACGAGTATCACACTCCTGAACACTTCTTTGCTTAGCAACTGCGTGAATGCCTTGACCATGTTCATTTCGACAAGAAGTTGGTTGTCCTTGTTCTACACCGCATGCTTCTTGGATAACTTGGTGTACATAGCGTCAGAGTCCTCATCTTGAGGTCAACGACAGTTGGATCCTTTTGCGCCGGTGCCGACCTGGCCGAAAGGCGGACGATGTCCCAAACTCAGGTGGCCCGGTTTTTGGTGGACCTCCGAGATACTCTCGGGAAGCTGGAATCCCTCCCAATGCCAACGATTGCGGCTATAGACGGACCTGCACTGGGTGGTGGCTTGGAACTGAGCCTGGCCTGCGATCTACGTGTCGCCGGTGAGTAAAGTAATTTGATTGCATCGTCATTGTTCTGGGATTTGATGTTTCATGTTGTAAAGGTCATGATGTTACAAAGATTGGTTTGCCTGAAACTGGTCTTGGGATAATACCCGGTGCTGGCGGAACCCAGCGGGCAACACGAATTTTAGGTCCATCCAGAGCCAAAGATCTGATATTTACGGCGCGGACTTTGACTGCTGCAGAAGCATGGGATTGGGGTGTGTATCCTGAAAAAATGATAAAGCTTACCCTAACACTCTTGCAGGTCTTGTTAACTATGTCTCCTCACCGGGTTCTACTGCAATGGAGCGTTCGTTGCTATTAGCAGAAGCCATTGCCAAAAACGGTGCTTTGATATTATTCAATTGAGAAATACTTCTCAAAGACTGATCCATTGGTCAATTTTTTAGCTCCTCTTGCTCTTCGTGCCGCGAAGCAGGCAATTTCGCGGGCAGAAGACCTGCCATTAGAAACCGGTACGTTCACGGTATCATACGATTATGATGATTTATTCTGATTGACTCTCTCAGGACTTGACTTCGAGCGTGCCTCATATGAAACTTTACTGACCAGTCGCGATCGCACCGAAGCTTTGGAGGCTTTCAAGGCAAAGAGACGACCTGTTTTCATAGGAGAATAGAAAAACAATGCTCATTATTATAAACCTTTGCCAGCTACATAGAATCTATGTCGAAGTTGTACTTCCGAAAGACCTCGAAAACGTTCCCGTTAGGCTTGAAGGAATCCCCATTGATATCCCCTCAACCTTCAACCCCTCTAATTCCTTCATCATCACACTTAATCGGCCGAAACGGTCTTTGAGGCCATGACCTTGAATCGTTTCGTCTGGAATGATTTCGGAGTCAAACCCTTTCTCAAATTGACCCCAATCACTTCTCAAGGACAGATACGGCTTGAGCAGCGATGAGTCGATACGGCCAAGATAATTTTCAGTAATGTAGGACTTGAGGATCTCGGGTCGGACAAGGAAAACGTTGCCAAGTTGGCGGATAAATTCAAAGCGTTCGTGGAGTGCAGGTATGCCGAAGGTACTGACAGTGTCTTGGTAGGATTTGAGATCCCTAAGATTGATAATCAAATGATCAGATTCAGGTCTGACCCATGGAAGAGTGGTTCTGGCACGTACTTTGCGAGCATCAGACCTCCTGTGGCGCTGACGGGAAATTTACGCAGGTGATCCAAGAGAAGACTAAAGCTGGAGTATTAGAAACAAAATGGAACTATAAGACATATACGACTGGCCTGTGGAACCCAACGCCAATTTCCGTCAAAAATACCTCGAGATTCTTTCCACTCAAGTTCTGTTGAGCAGCGTCGCGAACCTTCTCCAAAATCTCGCAACACATGATACAAGGCTCTGTGTTGACACGAGCAAAGGACAAATCGTCGTTCCGAGGCTTGAAATCGTTCCGTTTTTGCTTAGTGAGTTGGGTTGAGAGCCAATTTATGATCACTAGAAAGTGATAATTCCGTGAGACCGTGACACACAAAGACAAGGCAATATAGAAGAAATGTACCGTCTGTGATCCGTTGAAGGAGAGCGTTTGACGCCGTCTCCATTCGGTTCACCGTCTGACCGTTGTACACCACCATTTCTCGTCGAATGGTGACGGAAGCAGCAGCAAGGGGAAGCAAGGCCACATTGACATATTGTTGCCAAAGATGGCAGATTAGGTCAACCGCCCGAACAACGGCAAGTGGCTGTAAGCTTGGTTCCGACTTGTTGTCAGCAGCTTCAAGTCTGACAAGGGCACTGGGAAAAATGATTTAGACCACTACGCTTCTCCGAACCTAAGCACGTACGACTCTAGAGCAGTGTCAACGTAGGCAGCCCCAATCGCCTCGGAAAGAACTCGGAGGAGGGTCAACGTATTCTTGGGACTAGGTAGAAAGATTTAATATTGAGGTGAAAGAGAAAAACAGGAAGACCGACACATCGTTGGGCGGACTAAGCTCAACACACCGGCCAATCGCTTCAGCATGATACCTCAGCATTTTCTCTGCGATGTCAACACTGAGTAGGCCATCTTCTTCACGAATGGGCTCGTCGCTTGACCTGTCCACATTTCGATCAGGATTGATCACTCCAAATCGCATCAAGGCAGCCGCAGCTTGCCCAGAGGTTGTTGTCGGGCCATTAGCTGCATTTGTCGCAGTGGCGCTAATCTGGTTAACCATACGATCGAACATGGATGATTTAGCTTTTTGGGTTTTCTAGAAGGATGTTAGATTTGTCAGTTGTCAATTAATTCTCGGAAATTGGCCACTAACATGGAAACGGGAGAAATTGGTGAGCAAGTTCCCGTACAATGTCGCCAAGCTTTTGCATTCGCGCTCCATGTACCTCTGTCCTTCAGTGTAAGGTATGAAAAGCTCTTCCATCGCTGTTTCTAGCATAGTGCTAATCGCCGCAGCCGTTGAAGCAGTGACCGGTGCGGCACCAGTCAAGGATCTACGAAACTCTGTGGCTTCATAAGGAGTTCTTGAGGATGACTGTGGTAGTTCGTGTGCCTTTAAATCTTCCACCAAGACTGAGGCCTGAAAATGTACAAGTTGCAGAATCCTCAAATAGGCCAAATCCGATATTTCTAATCCTTTATGAAGTAGCTGTTCCATGTGTTGTTGTATCTAAGTGCACAAATTTTAGTATAAGATCTGGATTAGTATGAGGATACCATCCTGACCGATTGTGCAAAGACTCTCTGTAAGAATACCTGCATGACTATAGGAGGATTCGGAAATACAGCTTTAACAATCTGGGCTTCTGTGTCGACTGTCGCCCTGATTTCGGAAAACAATTCCATTAGACCGCTTTCTGTCTTGGGAGGGCTCGTGTTAGGATCTGGTATGAGTTTCCAACTGGTAGAGTTAGAGAAAAGATGACTTCAAAGCAGGAAACAGACTCACAGCACTGCGTCGGGAGTGGCAGGCTCTTCTCGGACGTTATTGATGAAGAAATCATGTTGATTGACATATACTTGTATGCATGACGTCCCTCCATTGAATTCGAGTAGTGTTTGGGCACAGTGCTATATGAAGATAGAGTTATGGACATTTAAATTTGAAACAGAAAACGACGGACATGCATCATTTTGGGGTCCCCTTTGCGATAACATCGATCAAAGAGGTTGAGCATCTCCTTCTCAAACTTTTCGCAATATTTCTCGATTGCTTCTCGGGTCTTGTACGGGTAAATAGAGGAAATAGAAGACAGAACACTAAAACATACTTTGTCAGAGTTGGGAAGGTCAACCTCTTTTGCCACTGTATTCAAGCGACGCAGTATAACTGCGACTTGTCTTCGTCCCGCTCGGCCTTCTTTCCGCAGCGCATCGAGCCTAGCCGTATCCCCTTTGCTGAACTGATTGTAGAAATCAATTAAATCATACGCGGCTTGAGCCCTCTGTCGCTCAATGTGAACAGTCTCCAGTTGGTCGCCTGTTGAATTATGAAATCCCCAATGTCTGAAAGCAACATACTCGTACACACCAATTCGAACAGCTGTACTGCTAACCTCATTCATACGGCTTTCCATACCGTTGAAAGAGTTTCCTACAATCTATGGTTGCCATGAGATACGGTCTGGTTCATGGACCTTACATACCTCAAAGCCCTTGCTCAGTTCCACCATTTTCTTGGAGTATTCTCTCTCAGTGACACGGACTGTTTTCTCCATTTGCTCCGTTTTGGCCTGCACATCTTTCCTGACGGCGATGAGTTTGTCCACAGCAGCTTCAAACGACCTTATAAAGGGTTTTGGGTCAAATGCTGGATAATGCAACACCCTCGATTAAGCAGGCCATAGAAATTTCGAATTAAGAGGATGAGCGTACGTCCACTATCAGCTTTGGAGTCTGCGATAAGCTTCTCAGATGCCAATCCAACGAATTCCGTAATATCGAATTTGCCCTAAGCAGCACTACTTGTTCCAGAACTCGACCTGGCAACTTATAAGATGTACAAACCTTGAACGCGTCTATTTCCAGGTACTCTTGGCGGTCGGCCTCAAGCGTCTTTTGCTTGGACATGATTAGAGAAATATTCTGATTTAGGGTATATGATTCAAGTTTAGGAATAAATGGAAAGTGAGATAGAGGGCTATGGGCGTTTGGTTGTGTTCTGCACAGTTGTAACAGTGAGGGGTTAACTCGAGGAGGATCGCCTTGGCGCCAGTCGGGGTTCATCAATACTATTTGTCTCTATTATTTTCGGAGGCGACTGGAGTCTAACGGACCGCCAAACTTATTTTTGTCGGGCTGCAGTCTTGACTCTTGAGTTCAGAGAGCCAGAGAGAGCGCTCTTCTATGGATCCTGCGAATCATCTGAAATATCTACTACAGACACAGCTTGCCACAGATTCCTCTGCAGTCAGATATCTTCCATACTGCCTCTCAACTTTGACTGTAGAATGTCTTCTCCCCTCGGCACATCTGGCTAAATGGACAACAAGAATACTCGCTCTTTTTCACTCGAAGGATGCAGGGGCTCGATGGGCGGGTCTCTGTCTGGCTCACAAGAGTTCGCTTCTGTCCCAGAAGATAATGATCGATTGTGCTCAATCGTGGATTACTGTCGTGTTACCTATGCTCTCTGTCAGTGCTTTGTTTTCGCTTTCTTCAAGGCCGTCTAATGCGTCCCTCAGAGAAATGAACCAATCCCTACGCTGAAGGCCGCTCTCAGGCTTCTACGGGTCATTTTTACAACCGCCACAGAATTATCGGAATTTCAACGACAAGTCACTGTGCCCTGTGTTGTCAAATTCACACAAGCAGTACTCGCGTTTTCCGAAGATCAAACAGACACAGACATGAAGGTAAAATCTCATGATATCTTACAGTGTGCTTTTCAGCTTCCATAACTGACATTGCAGGTATTATGTCTCGAAACTCTGGAATGCATTGTTTCGGCCTATCCCACGACACATAGACCTTCATCGAGCACTCTTACCTCCTTTGCTCTTCGTTACCTCAACGGATCCAGCTCCGGGTTAACCGATCGACGGTTGTTAGAAGCAGCTGCGCGTCTATATGCTGTCATTCCATTGACAGGGGGTAAAGTTGGTGCCGTCAATTTATGGAGGAAGTCGCTCGAAGAAACGCTAGCATTTGGTTGGGAGGCGTTTTACTCGTTGCGCACTACTTTTCCCATACCAGGTATTCTTCCATTCTTCTGTGGTACTTGAGACGACTCACTGAATCTGTTAGGTCCAAATGTCACGCGACCTGTACTCGTCGATGAACCCCAACTGGCGATACCTTTGAACCAGGACAGATTACGTTGCAGTATAGTTGCACTTTGTGGTCTCTTTGGGTACGCCTGCAGTCTCTCTGTCTATAATACCTTTTTAATATCATCTGTAGCTCTCCGGTTCAGAGGCCCGTACAAGTTCCACTAGGAAACCTGGTTAAATTCGTCACCAGTCTCCTCAGTTGTTCAACAGACGGCACAGTAGGTTTCTTCTAATTTCCTCTTGGCTCGCCAGGTTAACGTCGAAAAAAATGTATCAGATCGATGGCTTCGTCGACCCTCTAGTGCGTTCAATGGAAGTCTCCATTGTGCCAGAAGTGTGGACTACGGCCTGTGAGCTTCTCAAATGCCTTGCAGAACAGTCAGTCACACGTCAATTCTTGAGTGTATTTATTGAACTCTCCTGCAGATTTCCTTGGCGCTTAGATTCGCACGTAGGAAGACTGCTCTCCATTCTGGTAGCTCGTCTTGAGGAAAAGCCTGATATGTATGAAATTTCTATCCTCCATTTTTTATCCTACTCTAATGGGTCGTTTACAAAAGATTCAGACGATGGTGCATCCTAAAAACCATCGACTCTCTCCTTAAAAACTGTCATATGCCGGATTCCAACATATTACCTACACGAATCGCAAAATCCGCTCTCTACCTAGTCGTCAAAATCTTCACTCCGTCATCTAGCAAGGGAGAGGCTGAAATGGTGGCGTCCTCGAGCAAAAGTAAAAATGGCAAAAAAAGGTCGCACAATTTTGAAGGAGACAAAATATTTAACACTACCGCTGAAGCCTTATTTTCTTCAAATGCTGAAAGCGATGCGTTATTGGTGTCCCTTGACGGTCAGTTTCTCGACAATGTTATCGAAAGATTACTCAAGGTCCCTAAACTTATCATAGTGCTCCAGTCATTGTACAAACACCCAAACCTCTCCTCGTCAATGCAGTCCATCATATCTCGTGTGATCCTATCCTGCCTTATCTCACTCCCTAAAATGCCATCATCGTCGTTGTCTCAAGATTCCAATTTTATCAGAGCAGTCAACGCAAAAATCCAGGAATTTAGCTTTACGATCGGGTCTGGTACAACAAACGTAATAAGCAAATCATTGCCATTCTTAATTGACGCTGTCTTGGGCAATAGCCGGCCAGAGGTACGTTGATTTCCCCAAAAACTCCAAGGCAAGGTGATCTCAGTATTGGCATTCCAGATGCAAAGAACCATCGGGATACTACTACATCCTCGCGTGCCAGCGCTTGTCCGGTCAATGCCTCATGTTGAATCGCTCTCCCTTTTCAAAGCAGAGGAGTCTCAAGAAGAGACAGAAGCAATCTCGAGTTTGGGTATTGCAAATCTACACCTAGATTCCACCGATCCAATGGCGCAAGATGCTATTATGAACGACCTTTCTTCCGCAGGACAAGTATCCGCACCTATACTTCCCAACCCAGACATTTCTATACAAAGGGCAGGGGAACAAGAGCAGACACAAATCGTCCGAAATGATATCCCTCAGCAACCACCAGCGGATCCACCGAGTAACCTCCACACTAGTGAAACCCGAACGATGAGAGGGCAATCGCCTCTGATTCCAGTCCAGGATTTTACAACATTCGAGAGTGTTTCCAACGCCCCAAAATCTCCGTCGGCAAGTCGTAGTGTATTTCCTGTCCAGATGGAGGAGGAAGACGAAGAAGACGTGGAGATGCCGTCGATCGACATGGATTCAGACACAGAGGACGAAGAAGAGTAGAGCAAAGTGACCAGAGTGAAGTGTCAGACTACGTGCGCGGTCGTCGTCGTTTTTTGCTTGGAAGGTTCTCGTTTATATCCATCAAATCGTCCTCCGAATCTTCCTGAGCTGCTTGGTCTCCTTTTTGTATTCGGGATATCTGTGTTGGACAATATGGCCTGTATTATCAGCACAGTCCTAGAATTTCGATGAATTCAAACCTTGTCCAGGAATGCTAGAGCGACACTATTTTCTTGGTCCAACAATTTGGCATGCTCGAAATGCGTTTGTGCATCACGTAGTAATATGCGATCAAATACCTCGTTACCCCCTTAAATTCCATGAGTACTTGGTGCTTTGTACCAAAAAGAAAAAATAAACCTTTGTGTGATTGAGCAAGATAGAGCGAAGAGAGCCCCGCGTATATATGGAGTGTTGGGTTATCTTGATACGGAAAGGATGGTAGGTATCTTGAGAAACGAATTAGTACAATAGTATCTTCTGAAGACTAAGGTGACATACAATTCCAACTCATCTAAAGCACCTCTGCATTTTCCTTGTAAGAGTAACCGAAACACCAGTTCCTTGAGTATGGATTCGCGCTGAAATCAGATTGAATGGCCACCCATAAATTCTCCAGAAATTTATTATCTTACGTCGTCTGGGTAATGGAGCATCATGGTCCTAAGGTATTCCACCGATCGCTGTGTGCTGCATTCACCCACATCCAGTTCACTGAGTATGTGCAACCCTGTGGTCCATAAAGCCTTCCAGTCAACTTCATTACAACGAGCAAGGATTGCCCAGATCCGTCGAGCCCGCTGGAAATCGTATCTTTGGATGCACAGGTGCAACAAATCAGAGAGGCGTCGCAAATGCACTTGTCGAGCAGTCAATGGCCCCTTGGACCCCAGACTAGAGAAGAGGAAGACGTGTTTGTTGGAGGACATCATGCGCCTTGATCAAGTCAAAGTTGAATCAATTCCAATCAAAGGCCCGACATAATATTATCCGTCGTAAACAACGCCAAAGGTACTTTCGTTATTTACCATCACCTCGATCGCGAAGATACCGTTGCACC
Organism: Psilocybe tampanensis; assembly: GCA_019904355.1. NCBI lineage: Eukaryota > Fungi > Basidiomycota > Agaricomycetes > Agaricales > Agrocybaceae > Psilocybe > Psilocybe tampanensis. Next base: position 71,480 of record JAHXRV010005988.1, read on the forward strand.
CTCCGCACACACCTCAAGTACTTCTCAGGCTCAAATGGACGACGATCTGGTTTTTGGAGCATCTGTTTGGGGAGCGAACGCATCTGAGGAACAACCGAATGGCACATTTAAACCAGAACCCTCATTAAAACCCGCCTCAGAATTAGAAGATAATTCTTTTGACGACTTCGATGATTTTGGGCCACCAGAGGACACATCTACAGTCAATCTAAAAGATGATGATTTTGGAGATTTTGGGGACTTTGGAGACGCAGACACAGCATCATCTGTCAACTTGGGAGAAGATGGGTTTGTGGAGGATAGTTGGAGGGTAGCAGGTCCTTCCTCTAATGTTTGGCGCCCATTGCAACTCGACCCATTCCCTTCACGATCTAGTTTGGAAAGAGAGATAGATGAAACTCTAGCTCCTATATGGAACAACGAAGATATAGCGAATGTGACGGCCGACCAAGGTATTCGAGAGGCAGAAGGAGTAGCGCAAATAATAATTACACAAACCAGGTAAGAATTATGTTTCCTTTGACGTCGACGTGTTTTATTGAAGTCAATGAAGTCGTGAAATGTACAGGATCCTACTGCAAACACCCCCACCTACAAAACCTCCCAATTGGACGCGCTCTCGCATACGTCGACAACATTTGATTGCGCTGGGAATACCAGTAAATCTTGACGAAGTCTTACCCCGCTCCAACGTAAAACCCCTTCCTCCACTTGAAATACACACTCGGCCAATGTCCGCACCACCCGGGGGGCGCAATCAGCACGCAGCTGGGACAGGATCAAATGTAAAACCCAATTCGAGGGCAGGAACACCTCAACCAGGACAACAGGGGATATTTGCTCAATTTGGACCCAAACCAGAGCTGGACACCGCTCGTATCAACAAATTGCTCCAGTTAAGCTCTGGTACGTTGTTTATGACCCTCTCATGTTGACAAATACTGAACGACCTTCGTTGTAGAATCATTGACAATCCAACCGTTGGGCAACTTGGAGCGCTACCTCGCAGAAATTCGCTTACAAACCGCAAATACCTCGAATCTATTGACCTATCTCCTCCAGTCTCGAGACGCATTACAACAAGACTCGGAAACATACAATGGCCTAATCGCAGAAATGGTTGGAGAGGCACAAAAATTAAAATCAGGAAAGCCTCTTGGACGCATGGGCAGTATTCGAAGAGGAAGTGGCATTTCTTGATGAATAATCTCTATTCGTCATATGTGGTGTGTCTGCCATACCGAACGTAGAAATGACTTCCACGCCCAAAGCGATGTGCCGCACTGGTTCTGAAAAAATGTTGGCGGTTGGCTGGCAAAGATAATTCCTGACATCGATTTGCCAGTCGAAGGGATAGAACCGGCAATACGCTTCAGTCGGGCATTTTTACACCGTAATTAAATGCGATATTGGCCGTGACTCAGTTCAGTGGAGGGTGGAATAGAACGGCATACTGGTGTAGTTAGAGCGCTTAGCACTACAATAGATCAAATCAACGTCATCATTGACCAAGAAACTGAGCGCGCAGTGTCCTGTCCGAATAGGGTACTGTGTCACATGACCTACAAAAAGTTTAGACTTCATCTTTGAAGTTGTGTCCTTGACTCCTTGGCGAACCTCGCAACCCCCAGTTTTCGTGGATTCACAGCAATTCACTGGCTCTCGCCTTCAACATTCTCCGCACATGTCATTCTTTGCTTGAAATATCCAATCACTCTATAATTCTCGCATCATCTCTCAATAACTGTGATGAACATCGCACACTCTCTTCCGTCCACAGTCACAGGCGTATCCTTCTCGTTCCTAAGCTCAGAAGATGTTCGAAGGATATCGGTCAAGCAAATCGTCAATCCCGTTCTCCTAGATGATTTGAACAGACCAAATATCGGAGGATTGTACGATCCTGCTCTTGGGCCAAGCGACCGCTCCGACATGTGTGTTTTCAATTTTTCGATACAGGCAGCTCCCTAAAACACCTTTACAGCTGTGCAACATGCCACCTCACGTACTTTACATGTCCTGGTCACTACGGACATATAGAATTACCCGCACCAGTTTTCCACCCATTATTTATGGGCAACATGTTCAATCTCCTCCGTGGAACTTGTATGTTTTGTCATAGATTCAAAATGAGTCGAACTGTGGTATGTGCGAGTTCATTTCATAAAACGCTTGCTGACCCGATCCAAGTTGTGGAAATATCTTGCAAAACTTAGATTATTAGAGCGCGGATTACTTGAAGCTGCCCAAGGCGTCGACGATATCCACCTTCGCGTCAGCAGGAAGAAAGAAAAAGGAGGAAAGGATGAGGACGCGGAGGATGCAAGTGAGGTTGACGAAGATCCCGGTGTTGCAGACGAAACTCCACATGAATTCATTGCAAGGATAAACCTATATGTCGCCATACATCTTGCCCGTTCTCCAGCAAACACCAGAGACTCGTACAAGGATGGGCTTATTTACCAAACAAGAAAAGACTTGATCAATGATTTCTTGAAGGCTTGTATATCCAAAAAGTGCCAAAACGGCGACTGTGGATGGTAAGCTGGCCAATTTATATATGTTTCGATGCCAGAGACTGACCACAACATCAAAGCCCGGGGTACACTTATCGTAAAGAGGGTCATATCAAAGTGATAGAATACGACCTTTCGACTCGTGAAAAACGTCAACTATCCCGAAAACGTCCTGATGTCCTCCTTGCGGAGAAATCTAGCTCCTACTCCCTCTCAATGAAGAACGATGATGCGAATAGCGGGGATGTAGATGATAAAATGGATACGGAGGAAGATGACGATGAAGAGGGCGAAGAGGAGCTTGATGGGGACGATGTCATGAGCGACAACGAAAAGCAAAAAGAACCAGCTCTTCCCAGAGCGGCTAATGGGAGGGTTAAGACCGCAAGGGGCCGCAATGAACGTGTGGTAGCTCCTGAGGAATGCCGCGCTCACCTGCGCCGGCTCTTCCATAATGAAGCCATCGTGTGCGCTCTGCTTTTTGGCAGACACGGTCCTTTTGCTCCTCTCTCCACCGATCAACTTTCCTTCGCATCGGCAGATATGTTCTTTTTGGACGTCCTTGCTGTCTCGCCCACTCGATTCCGCCCTCCTGCTAAGATGGGCGATACACTTTTCGAACATCCGCAAAACGAACTACTTTCCAGAGTCTTGCAAACTTCCTACCGTATGCGGGACATCAATGTGACCCTTCGCGAAGCATCTCAAAAAGGCCCTAATTATGATCCCTCTGCAAGGAAAACCATTATGACCTCGTTGCTAGAGAGATTGGTGCAACTCCAAATCGACGTCAATAGCTTTATGGACAGCAGCAAGAATCCTCAAATCGTTCGTCAAGGCAAGTTACCTCCTGCGGGTGTCAAGCAAGGCTTGGAGAAGAAAGAGGGACTGTTCAGGAAACATATGATGGTATGTCCTTTCACTCCTGAACTTTTCTTCCGATTTGAATTTATTTTTTGGGAGGATAGGGAAAACGAGTTAACTACGCTGCCCGGTCGGTGATCTCTCCCGATGTTAACATCGAACCAAACGAGATCGGCATTCCCCCAGTATTCGCCAGAAAGCTGACTTTCCCTGAACCCGTTACTCCTTCGAATTTCCACGAAATGCGACAACTTGTAATTACAGGACCACATGGATACCCAGGGGCGTCTATCGTGGAATACGAGGATGGGCATCAACAATCATTGGTTCGTCTCCTTCAATATCATAATGTCTTGATTCTCTAACAGTTTGTCTAGGATAAGCTCACCGTTGAACAACGAACGGCCATTGCAAACCAATTGTTGACCCCCCAAGAAGGAAACCAAGAAACTTGGGGACGTCATGGATTATCTACACGGACAATAGCCATCAATAAAAAAGTGTATCGGCACCTCCGAGATGGAGATATTTTAATACTAAATCGCCAGCCAACATTACACAAGCCAAGTATGATGACACACAAAGCCCGTGTTTTAAAAGGAGAAAAGACCATTCGTATGCATTATGCCAATTGGTAGGTCGTTTGTTATCTTTGGAATCCCGCCCTTTGTCTAAGCTTCGACTTTACTTTCTCTTTCAGTAATTCCTATAATGGTAAGCTAAAATGTAGGATTTCAATTACTTTTCTGATAAACCATTCGTTCTGCAGCCGATTTTGATGGTGATGGTAAGGAATATTTACGAATATCCAGAACGCAGCTGATCTTGTCATTCAGAAATGAACATCCATTTTCCTCGTAAGTCTACATTATTTACGGATTTTATTAAAGGAGGCTAATGTTATTCGCCTCAGAAAATCATGTCGCCCGTGCCGAGGCGATGATGATAGCAAACACTGACAACCAATATTTGGTCCCAACCTCAGGAAACCCAATTCGTGGTCTTATCCAAGATCATGTCGTTGCTGGCGTTTGGATGACATGCCAAAACACGTTTTTCGATCGAGAAGAATACCACCAATTGCTGTATGGTGCACTTAGGCCCGAAGATGAAATTGACCCTGGCTCACGGTTGGTTACTTTGCCCCCAACAATATGGAAGCCCAAGCCACTTTGGACAGGCAAACAAATTGTATAGTTGGAATTCCCCTTTCAGTGGTCCAAGTTTGCTGAATGGCATCTAGATCTCCACCGTGATGAAAAACCTGACCCCCAAAAAGTACGAAGGGCTCAACTTGAACGCGAAGACTAAAGTCCCCGGAAAGTTGTGGGGTAAAGATTCCACGGAAGACAAGGTAGTTTTCATGGACGGCGAATTGCTTTCCGGTGTCCTCGATAAGGCGGCATTTGGAGCTTCAGATTATGGCCTTGTTCACTCTGTCTACGAGCTGTATGGCGCTGATATCGCTGGAAAACTACTCGGTATCCTCAGCCGACTCTTCACCAAATTCCTACAGCATCGCGCATTTACCTGTCGGATGGACGATCTCATGCTCACACCATCCGGAGATGGCAAACGAGTCGAACTTCTCGACAAAGGCAAGAATTTGGGTCCTGAAGGAGCGATCGATAACTTCCCATCACTAAGCACGACACCCAAACCTGAAGTACCTGCTGCACTTCGATCGCTTCTAGAAGACGTGCTCCGAGACGACAGCAAGATGGCAGGACTTGATATGACTGTCAAAACGAAGTTGTCGAAACTCACGTCGTCTATTTCAGATGCTTGTTTGCCAGACGGCCTCCTTCGAGCTTTCCCCTACAACCACATGCAGGCTATGACTTTATCAGGCGCGAAAGGCTCTGCGGTCAACGTTCGACAAATTTCGTGTGCCCTTGGTCAGCAAGAGTTGGAAGGGCGTCGCGTTCCAGTGATGGTCAGTGGGAAAACGTTGCCATCTTTCCGACCCTTTGAAACGAAGGCTATTGCTGGTGGTTATGTTGCCAGTCGCTTTTTGACCGGAATCAAGCCCCAAGAATTCTATTTCCATTGCATGGCCGGAAGAGAAGGGTTGATCGACACTGCTGTGAAAACGTCCAGGTCGGGGTACCTCCAGCGATGCTTGATCAAGCATTTAGAGGGTATCCGAGTGCATTATGACAACACGGTGCGAGGAAGCGATAACTCCATCTACCAGTTCGCTTATGGTGGAGATGCCCTCGATGTCACGAAGCAAAAACACTTATATCAATTCGATTTCATCGCACAGAATAATGTCTCGTTCGCTCGACGTTTGAAACCGTACAAAATCACCGACGTCGTTGACGAGAAGACTGCTGCCGCATATATGAAGAAAGTCCTCAAAAAGTCTCATGAGCCTTCTAGAAGAGGAAAGGCATCGAAGAGAGACAAATTTGATCCTGCGCTGTCTCTCTATAGCCCGACACGATTTATGGGGAGTACCTCAGAAGAGTTTGCCTCCGCTGTCGATGATTACATCAAATCAAACCCTCGCAATTTACTGGCCGACTCAGAATCGTCACCCAATTATCACAGTCGAAGAGCGCTTATGGATCCACGTCATTTCAGAATTCTTATGAATGTCAAATATATGCGAAGTTTGGTAGAACCTGGTGAAGCAGTGGGCTTGCTGGCGTCTCAAGGGTTCGTTTGTCTGAAAATTTGGTTGGTCGTTGTCTAACACCCCTTTACAGTGTTGGCGAACCTTCTACTCAAATGACCCTCAATACTTTCCATTTTGCCGGTACGCTCCAAGTTCGTCTTCTATATCATCCAGACTAAATCTTCATCCCAAGGTCACGGTGCTGCAAACGTTACTCTTGGAATTCCTCGTCTTCGAGAAATAGTGATGACGGCATCTCAGAAGCCCAAAACGCCTTCAATGACCATGAAGGTTCGTCCCGAAACCTCTGCCCAGGATATCAGCCTTTTCTGCAAACGAGCAAGCCGTGTCACACTTTCTCAAGTGGTAGAAAATGTTGTTGTGCACGAGGAATTACGATCCGAGGGTGATGCTCGCCGCACTCAATTTACGGTTGATCTGAATCTTTATCCGAAAAACGAATACCGAGAGGAATATGATTTGGAACCAGAAGAAGTCCTCGCTACGTTCGGGGTCAAATTCCCATTGACTCTCAAGAAGGAGATGCTCAACGAAATGAAGAAGTTGGATGCAGATTTGAAGAGTCAAATGGCCCAGCTGGGTAAGGGAAAGAAGCAGAGCAACAAGGAAGGGGACGCAGACGAGGAGGAGGAGAACGAGATATCCACCAAAAACAAGAATGACGATGAGGGCAGTGAAGTTGGGGATGGAGATGCTGACGATGCCAAACACGAGAAGCAGAGGAAGCAGCAGGCGACATATGAAAGCGACGACGAAGATGATGAAGAGGAAATTGGCGCTTACGATGATGCTGCGATCGAGGCTGAATTTGCGAGCGGTGACGAGGCGGTTGATGAACCAGTAGTGAAGAAGTCGAAGTCAACGTCCCTCAAGGAATTGGTGAAACGTGTGTCCGACCTCTTCCAACGTCACATGCAACAGTGTATCTCTTTCAGTTTCGATGATTCGAAATGCACGTTCAAATTAGAAGTAAGAGAATTTTAATATCTCTGTTACCATGATATTAATCCGTGTTGTTAGTTCCCTCCTGATATGCCGAAGCTGCTTTTTGTTGGCATTGTGGAACGGGCTTGTCGAGCAACTGTCGTACGTCAGATTCCTGGAATTACCGACTGCTTCCAGGTAAAGGGCGACAGTCAAAAAGGAGAACCTAAAGTCAAGGTATTGTCAATAAACTCGACAAAAAATAAGGCACTCATCTTTCGTAGCTCACCACCAATGGCTCAAACCTCCGAGGAATGTGGGAATTCGCCACCAGCTCTGACGAAAGCATACTCGAAGACGATGAGATCTATTCCAACGATATTTATGCTATCTTGAAGACCTATGGCGTAGAAATGGCCCGAGCCGCGATTTTGAAGGAAATGAAGGGAATTTTTGCTGTATATAGTATTGATGTCAACAAGCGACATCTGGAATTAATCGCGGATTATATGGTACGTGTTAGGTTGAAATATCGAGAATATTGACTTATGTTCTTCGAAGACGTTCGATGGAGGATACAAACCATTTAACCGGAAAGGAATATCCACAAATTCCTCCCCACTCCTGAAAGCGTCATACGAAACAACGGCAGCTTTCTTGTCAGACGCGACACTCTACGGGGATTTCGACGATTTGACGTCCCCATCTGGAAACATTGTTCTTGGGCGGCCGAACGCGACGGGGACAGGTGTATTTGATGTTGTAATGCCAACCAAGCCACTGGGCAAGTAAGATGTATGTAGGCCTAGGCAAAAGTACCATAGTGTTTAATTGTTTTCGGTAGACGCGTTATGTCACGCGATGTGTGACAATGCCACGCGGATGTTGCATTGTTCGAGTTTGAAAAGTTGAACTTGACACAAACTATTCTTTCATCCCCCATCCATCCGCCTATCCCCCTCCTCTTCCCTTCATTCTACCCCCCTAGCATGCAACGCCGAAGTCCTCTGCAGGAACTGCCTCTCGAACAATTTCTATCTCCGTATCCAAATCTAGCCCCCGGTTCCGTCAAACCGATCAAAAGAAACAAACGCCCGCCTTCCCCGAGTGGCCCCACACCGTTCAGTCCTGCAAAACGTCGCATTCTCAACGATGAAGGCGTTCACTCTCCGGAAAAGACGTGCAAAAGCCCCTTGCCATCTATTTCAGCCAGATTAGCATCCCCCGCACGGTTTGGTCATGCTCTCGCGGGCTCTGCCAATCCTGCCAGAGTACTGGATTTTGGGTTACCCAAAAACGTTGACGGCGATCCTCAGAAACGGCCAACTTCAACCATCTCGCATATGGACGTAACTCCAACATCCCCCTCTCAGCGTTTGGCTCCCTCCCCAGAGCTAAAGGCAAAGGCCACTCCGCCAACGCGCAACCTGCACTCTGCCGACGTTTTCCAAGACGAGGACAGCGATTACGAGGATGGTATGGATGATTTCCCCCCAGAACCGACCGTATCTCCAATCTTTATCTTGAGGGAGCGACCCATCCCGCTGAATCCCCTTTCCGTCCATTATCCTGGGTTTGCAGTGCATCAGGACCCATACGTCGTTATCTTCCCAAAGGTGGGTACACGACACCCACCAGAACCAGTCGAACCCGAAGCATATAAAGAAAATATAGCCCCACCGCGGATGGCAAGACCAGCACCCATTGGAACCCCAAGCTGTGTCTTTGATTCGCGATCTCTCCCACCAACAAGGTCTGGGTTTGTCGACAAAACACCATCAGGAATGGATTTGTCGAGTGCTGAAGAGCTATCTTCAACTATTCCAAGGCACAAGCTACGAATAGCGTCGCCGTCGAGTGAAAGCAGAAAAGCGCGCCGTCAAGCAATGAAGGATGAAATGGATGCCACCCAGGATTAATAGTCTGTTCCAGTGAATTTGACCGTTCATATGGAATGGTAGCAAAGGCCACATATATCGTCAACATTATTCTTCAATATCAACCCACAAACCTACAAACCATTTTTCTAGCCATTTACGACACAATATGCCTGTTCATTATTCTCGTTATGTATATCTCACAGTATCTTTTACCTTTATGACCTCTCTTGTACATATGTCATACAGCTCCTACTTACAGTTGACTTCTTGGCGAGTCTTTTCGATACCATTTCTTCTCTCTCTAAGTAGAATTTGTGAATACATGCCCAATCTGGAACCTTTTGTCAAGGGAAGGGGGTCATTCTTGATTTCTTTTCTCAGGAGTCAGGACTGAGAAATTTTCATGGAAACCTAGCCGGGCCGGCGGTCCCAAGAATTGGATCATGTGATCTGGTAACACGTCAACCAAGTGTGACGTCGATGTCAGTCCCTCAGCCTTCAGCTTCAGGCTTACCTCTACTCAGACTACTGCTCACAGTTGAACTCATTAAGCATACTCAACCTTAATTTGCATTCTCATGTACAAATCGATTGCAATACCGCTCTTTCTGCTCTTTGGGCTCCATTTAGTTGCCGCCCAGTTCGGCAATTTCTTCGAAAACATGTGGGGTCAACAACATCACCAGCAACAGCAGCAAAGGTCAGGAGCATCCCAATGGGCCGCATACTCCGACAGTGGTGTGTTTTGTTCTAAATTCACCATGCTACTGACCTTTAATCGTCCCCCTCATAACAAGTATCTTGCTCTCAATATCTCTGTCCAGAAACCTTGGATTGTGTGGAAGGACCTGTCCAATGTCCTTGTCCTGATCCAGAAGATGTCAAATGCATTGTACCCGATGCGGAGGGGTATAAGGAGAGTGGCACTGTGTTTTGCACTCGAGGGGAGAATGGATGCAAAGAGATTGAAAGGTTGTTGAGTACAGGCGTCAAGCCTAAAAAGAAATAGACCCTGAATCAATACCACATCCTTCAACCATTGTTTCGGTGGATAAAACTGAATATCCATTTCTGTATTCTTAGTTCCAGATTTTCCCTTGGTCTGTTCGATGCCGCCAGGCCAGGATTTACATTCTCCAACACTCGATGGTCTATCCTAATCGATCCAGAGGTCATGAGATTGGCCAGGAAAACCAATACTGTCTCTTTTCGTTCATCCGATGCCGCCTATCCGTACGAGTTCCCATCTGTTCCCATCGATGACCCGGATATCCAGCCGACCGCCATATTTTCTGTTACAATAAACAAATAGGCTTCGGAACCGGCTCATATTTCCCTCGGTGCACTCCAGTTTCCCTCGTACATTGTGGTTGGAATATCGTCACAAGCGCTTTGAGCCACTGGCAAAACATCTCTGGGTGTTCCTGACACGATGCTGGGATTAAACACTTTCTGATATTCGTAACCAAAATACCTCGAAATGCTGCAGTGGTCACAGATCCTTCCTTGATTCTAACGGGTGTCCTCTCCGTCGTGGGTGGTTTTTATTTTTCTGCGGAGGGCAATGACGTGGTGCAACTAAAATTATGCTCAACTATCCCATCACATACCTCTTTCCCTTATAAAAACTAGCGCAACAATTCGATGCAGTCGGTGAATCGTTCACACCAAAATGATCTGGACTATCGTCTCCATCGCATTGCTTTTACCATGGGCATATGGACAAACAGCCATGCCACAATTAAGCAATGTTACGACAGCCTTTTCTACAGCCCAAATTGTCCCAGACGTTGTATCGAGTTTCAACCCAACAGACGCCGTTAACGTCTCCTTCACGGACCCTATCACTTCTCAGATGGTGAATGTGGTTCCGGGAATACTATTGTCAATGGAACGTAGGTGAAACCTGTGTTATGATTTCACAAGCGCTACAGCAGTTACCTTGGTTTTAGAAACCTCTATGCCACCCACCATCTCCTTGATTGCTGGGTCTTCTGGTTCTAACAGTAGCTCCTCATTCGTTGTGGCTATTGTTGACCCAGATGCCCCCACACCACAGGATCCCAGCGTCGCAGAATTTCTCCATTTCCTTGCAGGTGATTTCAGCGCCGACCCTACCTCAGGTTTACTCTCCAACAGCAGCCCCGCTCTCATGGAATTCGTCTCTCCAACCCCTCCTGCGGGATCTGATCCTCATAGGTCAGTGCTGTTTTTTGTATATCTCAACGGCAACGATTCAATCCGTCCTAGATACGTTGTCCTGGTTTTCAATCAACCTTCCACCTTCGATATGAATGCCAATATGTTTGTCAATGCTTCAACTCCCCGGACCAATTTTAGTATCTCTGCCTTTGCGCAGGCCGTCGATTTAGGAAACGCGATCGCGGGGAACTTTTTCCTCGTTGGTCCTGACAGCACCAATTCTTCAACAGTTCCTGTGACCACTACGACAGATCAGTCCTCTCCTGCCACAGCTTCTTTATCACTCCCACTTGATTCCTCGACTCTGCCTCTCCCGACCGACACATCCACTGACACGTCCACTGCGAGCACCCCAACAATGACTTCTGCCGGGTTCAAGACACAGCTTCAAACGCACCTATTTCGTGCTATCGGGATGTTTACAATTTCCATGTACATGGTTTTATAAATTGCCTTTGGGGAAAGGCTGGAAAGTCACGACGTAGCACCAATATTGTACCAATGTAAAAAAAGGACATGCATTGAAATAGTCGAGAGAGTTTCCATACGAGGATAATTAAGAGGCTGCTGGCAAATAAGACCAAGCAAGTTGTTCGGTGACATTAATTGCGACGCTTCACCTTTGCTTCACCTTCTCCAGAGAGTTTGAGACTTACAGGCCCCAGTCAGGTCGTTTTCATTGGCCCTCATCGAATATGGCTCTAGCAAGACCAGCGGTAGGCTATTATCTTATCCAATTCCCAATAATCTGCTAACATGATATGCAGACTAAACTTCCACCTGGTGCCAATCGAATCTTGTTCGTAAAGAACCTAAACTATCAAATTACTGGCGACGACTTGTATGACTTGTTCGGCCGTTATGGGAGCATTCGTCAAATTCGGATAGGGAATGAACAAAAAACTAAAGGAACCGCATTTGTTGTTTATGATGATGTCATGGACGTGCGTAGCTCTTAGTCGATTCATCCAAACCTTTATATTCAATCCCTTCTATCTAGGCCAAGAACGCCCTCGACCATCTGAATGGTTTCCACTTACAGGAGCGATATATTGTTGTTCTTTATCATATGCCCGCTAAACAAGATGCTGCGGCTGCAAAAGCCGACCTTGCCAGGAGAGAAGAGGAGCTCGCTCAACTTAAAAAGAAGCACGACATCGCAGATCTCTGATTCCCATGAACGTACGGTGGTCTGTTCCTTTGGCTCTTCGTGATCTGACCTGGCCTAATTATTTGTCTTCAGTTGTCTATTGGCAATCGAGTATTGTACAGTAATCAACCTGCCCACGGTCTGGTCTATATCAATCCCCTCCTCGTTGCTTTTGCGGCTGGGTCTCATTCCTGTACCCCAGGCCCTGCCGGCTCGGACTAAGCCTCTGTCATGTTTTGGCGCTACAGGCTGGACATTTTTTATCGATGTGCGGGGAATATTGCTGTGGATATTGTCGACTGGTATGTAATTAGACTTGACATTTAGCAATCGATTGAATAACACATACTATTGCCAACATGTCTGAGAACAACGCGGCGGTACACAATCTCTTGGATGTGCGGGACTAAATTTGCAGTTTACGAGACCACACTTGATCTTCGGAGTATTTAAAACTAAAACCTGATATCTTCACTCAACTGACCTACCTCTTCGTCCGGCTAAGTCGTTATCTCTCATGTCAACCAAAGAAATCGGATTGGCTAAAATTGAGACTGACCATAGAGACCCCGTGGTTGCACCTACGCAATGGGATTTGAACAAGGTCAGGCAATATAACGTCAAAAAGAAAATGCTGACTGGGTGTAGACATTGTGCACTCTGATATCAAACGGGTGGCCGTGAGTCGAGGTACGTGGGTATACTGGATCTCACTCACCTTCGCCAGTAACACATCTTCGTCGTAGGAGAAAAGAATGCCCATCATCGATACCCCCTCGCCATTTTATAATGCCAGCAACCGCTTCTCGCGTTAATCGCCGCATGTCGTCTGAAATTTTTGGAATGAACTGTGTACGCACACTTCATCTCGCACTCCCGAGATCTGACTACTTGCTAACATGTAGGATCTAATAGTATCTTCCCATCCTGGCGGTTAGTCGGAGGAATTGCACGGTGGTCCGTAACTTTCTCATTCTCAAGAGATCATTAACAAGTTCATTATTTCAGGATCGAAGCAATCCCTGTATCAATCTGGGCGTTCTTGACGTAACGATGAAAACGCGTGAACCAGGCGGACATATTTCTATGGCAAAATTCGATCGAAAATCTCGCATAGTTATGTCCTGACTCGCGAAGAAAATACGAGGTGGGGAATCGGGCAATCCTGTCTTCTATCGATCTACGAAGGTCTACGCTTGTCTTGGACTCTGGCACAATTATGCAGTTCGACGGCCTTTCATTTAGGCCCACGTTACACTTCTGTCTCTTAGAACTCATCAATCTCAAATAGCACAGTGCTGAGAGGGTTGCACAATGAACAGTTCCCCGTCCGAGGACCATCATCTCATCTGGAAGGACAGGTTCGTTGATGCTATTGCATTCCCTCGATTATGAGAAAATTGACCAGCATGCCGTGGACCAACCCATCATATCCGGTTTGGTTGAGTTCAGTTGCATGATGTATCTGGATGATGCCTTCGGCGTTATTACCGACACACATGTAGAAACCAGATATTGGACCTTACGCCTCCATCGTTCTTCCTCGACCCCTTCGGAAATTTTGGGACTATACGCTATAAGCACACGAGCACTTTGGACTGAACTGTAAATATTCTATTTTTGTTCGAAGAGGTCGATCAAGAGGTGCTTTATTAAACTATCTGTTGCTGAAAAGGTCGAAAAGATTCAGAAAGGGTAGTGACAGGTTCATGGTGCCCGTATCTTTTAAAACCTGACCCTACTCACCAGTACTGACTCCAAGCCTCGATTCTCCATATCCGATCAGTGTTCGAATGCAAAATGGTCCGAAGACAGTGTTGGATGTGTCCAATATGGAGACCATTTCCAGAAAATGCGCCACAGTGTCAAGATTCAAATCCCTGGACCCACGGAGGCCTTGAGTTGCACAATATACATATGTTTTTGGCGTGATTCGTGATGGTGATCAACCATCGCCATGTGAAGTCAAATATCCATAGAGCACACAGGAAAGCCGTTTAGAAATTCGAAAAGCAACACTGGACAGGGTTATATTGGGCGAATACGAATAGGCATCGAAAAACTACTAAAAGGCGAGCCCTTATCTTAGGAATGACGTGAATAAGCCACAACCGCTCTAGAGGTGATTCTTGAATGCTTATTACAACCCCCAGGCAAAATACTAATAACAACCTAAACAATACATATGGTGATGCGGTGTATATTATATGAGCTCTGCAGCGTTGACTGGCATCTCGTCCTATAAAAGATATAAGTCACTATCGATAATCGAGATATCTGGTTCACTTACGATTTGAGTGCTGTAGAATTGTTCTTTGAAGGCTACACGTTAGCGATACATTAGGAAAGATTATGATTGGAACACTCACCGATGTCACGCAAAATACGAACATCATCAACGGTGACGAACTGTGGAACAAGTGTGAGATAGTGTTCCAAAGGAATAAAAAGACGAAAGTACGTTTATGGCGACACCTTTCCTTCCAAAACGACCGGATCGACCAATGCGATGTATGTAGTTTTCTCGATTCCTACATCAAGCACAGAAAGGTGTTAGATCAATTCGAGTGCGCGAGAATCCAATGAAAAGTTAGCCTTACGCGGGGAGATCGTAATTAATTACCAACGAAACTTGCTGCACATCGATGCCTCGAGCCCAGACATCGGTTGTGATCAGGACACGGCTAGTAAGTTTGATGACGTGGGTTAGTACAGATATATTAGCTCTAAAGGGATCAATGAACTTACGAGGTTCCCCCACGGAACTCGGCCATGATAGCATCGCGTTCCTTCTGCGCCATTTCACCATGCATGGATGACACAGTAAAATTAGACGCACGCATTTTTTCTGTCAACCAATCAACCTGTGAAAACAACGTTAACCATCTTCTTTGAGAAAAGAAACGTGAGTCCCACTTTTCGGCGTGTGTTGCAGAAAATCACCGCTTGAGTGATAGTGAGTGTATCATACAGGTCACACAAGGTGTCAAATTTCCAATCTTCCTTTTCAACAGCGACGAAGAATTGTTTGATGCCTTCAAGGGTCAATTCATCACGTTTCACAAGGATTCGAATGGGATCGGTCATGAACTTTGTCGTCATCTCCAAAACGTCGTAGGGCAATGTTGCGCTAAGCAGAACAACTTGAGTTGCAGGGGGGAGGTATCGATACACGTCATAGATCTGGTCCTTGAAACCCTTGTTGAGGAGCTCGTCAGCTTCATCGAGAACGAGCATTTTGATATTTCGTGTTCGTAAACTTCTTCTTCTAATCATATCAAACACTCTTCCTGGGGTTCCTGACACGACATGTTGGCCATATTCGAGTTTCCTGATGTCCTCTCCAATTGAAGTCCCTCCAATGCACGCGTGACATTGGACATTCATATAGTCACCCAGAGCAAGGACAACGGACTGGATTTGAGTAGCCAACTCACGCGTAGGAGAAAGCACCAGTGCCTGGGTTTCCCGGACAGTCACGTCGATGGACTGGAGAATCGAGATGGAGAACGTTGCAGTTTTACCGGTACCGGATTGTGCTTGAGCAATGACATCCCGTCCTTGAGTTATGGGGAGGATAGCGCGCTGCTGGATGGCGGAGGGTTTTTCAAAATCTTCAAAGACGTTTAACATGGAAGCTCGGGGTGAATTGCAAAAGAAACTTACTGTATGCGTATATACCGCGGAGTAGGTCTTCCTTCAAGCCAAGATCATCGAAGGTTGAGATCACAGAGACGGCCTCCGACGACTCAAATACAAGTTTCTATGCAGAAAAGGAGTCAGCGCGCTGTTTTACAGGACCTTGAAGACTGAGACATACTTCATCGCCTGGGTTAATGCCAGCAGCCATTTTCAAGTTGGTGGTGGTTGGAAGAAGGTCGGAGTTTGAACGTGACTCTTGTACAGTCCGTCACTGGACCAACTTTCTTCAACTATGGACTCTATCATTGAAATTCAAAGGCAAACCCACGAAGAAATCGAACGTTTCGAAAGGGCTCTATATACCCTACTATCCCGTCCAAATTCCACTCATGAACGCAACCTCCAGAACGAACACAAGGCCTCCCAGATTTTGGACCGTATTTCTTCAAGAGTCACCGACCTGAATGGTTTATACCAGGACGAAGACGCCAGGAAAGCCGAGCTTGACGTGCTGTCTGCACCTACCCAACAAAATGACTTGTCAGAGTTCTACTCGCGGTTGGTGAAAATTCAGGAACACTACAACAAATACCCTGATGCTCTGCCAGTCGGATTTGACCTTGAAATTGCTGCATTCCTTGACGAACCTGGTCAGGACGGGGAAGAGGAGTTTGAAGAAGAAGATCGTACGCAAATTAATTGACTTTTCTTCTTGTTTGACTTCAACAGCTTTTTCTTTTACCCAATAGCTATCGCCCTTCTCTTCTCGGGTGAAGAGGGATACGGAAAATACCTCGATTTGTACGCCAACCACACTGCTTACAACAACCTCAAAAACATTGGGAAGAGGCCTGGATACCTACAATACCTTGACCTTCTTCTACTCGCACAGAATGAACTAGTTCACTCCGATCTTTCGAAGGAAACACGGTGTACTAAGGATTTCGAAACGTGAGTTCCGTCAGTCATGGGGTCTTGCCATGAATTTAACATCGACTCTTTCCAGGTATATCAAAAATTTACACAGTTATCTCCTCTCATTTACCAAACGAACCCAGCCGCTTGTCGATATTGACAGTCGACAACGTGAGGTGTCCGAAGAGTTCGAAAAAAAGTGGGACGCAAAAGAACTAACTGGATGGGAAGACCCTGTTGAATCCAAGGCCCCGGCAAACGGCAGTGAGAATGCTGGTATATGGTGCAGCGCGTGTAAGTCCAAATTGCTATTCTTTGTCCTTATTAAACTTATTCTGGTTAGGCCAAAAACATTACTCCAAGCAAACCGTCTATGACGCCCATTTAACCTCAAAAAAGCATATCAAAGCTGTTGCAAAACAAGCATCTTCTGGAGAACCTCCTGCAAACCCCAACGGATCAACGCACCCTGAAAATGCGTCCCACCACACGTCACAATCTTCAGCGAAAATTCGCACCAGAACTTCGGCATACTACACCTACCTTGTGACAGATCTCATCGTATCATTGGTTCCGACATTAAACGAAACGAAGTCTAATGTAGAGCGTCGCTTTTCACTCACAGCTAGGGAACGTGAACAAGAGCTCTTGGATCAGGCTAAGTCAACACTTCCCGCTCCATCTGCTACTACGGACGGAGCTGCAGAGGAAGAAGAAGAAGAAGAAAGAATATACAATCCGCTCAAACTGCCTCTCGGCTGGGATGGCAAGCCTATTCCTTATTGGCTGTACAAGTTGCATGGTCTTGGAGTAGAATATCGTTGTGAAATCTGCTCTGATCATGTCTATATGGGAAGGTGAGTTTTTATTGTTATTTTCCATTTTGAACACTCGAAATTTAGAATCTCCGTACAGGAAAAATTTCGATCGTCATTTTCAAGTAAGGGGCTCTGTTAAAAATCCTGCTTCCGGCTCGAAACTTAGCATATTGTTTAGGAGTCACGACACGCCTTCGGTATGCGTGCCCTTGGTCTTCCAAATACCAAGCATTTCCATGAGATCACACGCATTGAAGATGCCCTTGCCTGTGTGTTTTCTGTTTTCTAATATGGGTTTCTTGGCTGACAGTATAAATAGTGGCTGAAAAGCTAAAGCAAGAAGGGCGACACGAAATATTTGAACAAGAGACCATGGAAGAACTTGAAGACGACGAAGGCAACGTGTATAACCGGAAGACATATGACGATCTCAAGAAACAGGGACTGATTTAACCACATCCCACTTGATTGCGAGACCTGTCTAAATACTATAATATATCTCTAATATGCGTCAATTTGTATCAGCCCGATTTGTTAGGCGGCCGTGTTGGAGGTGGTGGTGGCTGTCTCCTTACGGCTGCTTGAACCGGTGACATAGGTGTCTGTAACGTGAGCGCATGGGAATAAAGCTCTTCGTCGGAAGAAGATGGAGAAGATGAGATTGGCGACGCGGAGGGAGAATCGAAAGGATTGTTTCTCCGATAAAGGTCTATCTTCTGGAGTTCGGCAATCGGTACGACGCCTCCAGGGATATCTGCATATTATACGTCAACGATGAATTGTCTCGCGCCGATAGGTCAACAAACTTGACAGACCTGGACAGTCCCACCACGCTTTTTCGTCAGTGCTCGGAGGTGGAACTATAAGGGAAAGATGGTATAGAATAAGTACATGGAAAACACAAAAACCGCACTGTGCCTACGTTCATCTGTATCCACAGGAAGTACCAATTTGGCAAGTTTTTCGTCCAGCATTTCGCCATGACGGCTTGATGCAATTGTGTCGAACAGGATACGCGCCAAACTCGCCTTTTTCACAGCATCGATAACACGTACTTCGGCGCTATATAGAGCGAACACTATCAGGGTATAAATATGATGAAATCAAAATGAATTGTATCGAGCATCTCGCCTGGTTTGTGGTCAGATCCTCGTAGCTCGGCCCTAGAATAGACAGCAAGGTCCAAGGCATTCCCGCGGTGCAAGATGCGATCTATGGAGAGTCAGAGAACTGAACATAAAGGGTAGTAACCAGATATACCTGTCCATGCAGGTATCCTCATTTTTTCACTGGTGTCGTAATTATCAGTCCCAAGGTCATAACGATAAGTTGGCCGAAAAAGTAATGGACCCTCTTCATATCCTTGAAACACGAGACCTGCGTCAATGGCAGATCGAAGCTGAAGAATGAAGATTAGTGTATGCCCAATGGTCGGTTGATTAAATCAGAAACCTGATCAGCAGCCACCAGAGGACTGAAGTCGTCGTGCTCTGCCAGAGAGCGAACTGTCGCATTATCGAGATCGATTCGATAGTTTGTATCAGCTAGCCAGACGACATTTCTGTGAAGAAATATTAGCGAAAACAGAGCTAAAATTAACCTGGATCTTACTCGTGGCTTTGTATTGTCTTTCCCTTCTGAAAGTGTAAACCGTTGACTATTGTTCTGTAATCTGCATTCCTTTCCTCCACATTGGAGTGACCGGCAGCAAGATGTCCCGTGAGGAAGCAGAAACCCGTATCGTGGTAGTCCAGGCGTATCCCCACTGCACCTTTGTTTCCGGACATGCCTCGGAGCCCAGTCTGGAACGGTTCGTGAGGACATGATAACTCTCCTATCTGAAAAATATACCTTTCTTGACGTCCCTTCCACATTTCTGATGACAGCTGTCAGCTCCGATTTCACGAGGATCAACAAGGCCGTGCCAACGAGCTGGGGATAAATGTGAAAAGTGGGAAACAAAAATAATTTTTTTGAGTACCTGTTCACTCCTCAACAAAACATAATCGTCCCGTTTGTTGGGACGGCGATCAAGTGTTTCCAATATTTTGTTTTCCCAGACTTGACTGTTGATAGTGAGTAAACAGTGTCATAAACGTTTTCTATACTGCACTCACCGCTTTTCAGGGTCCGTTTGAACGATTTGTTGAGCCGTCAAAGGTACAATTTCCTGAAAACCAAGGACAAACATATCTGGACTGTACTTTCATAGGTAGAATATATCAACGGAGATCGCGTTAACTCACTCATGTGTACCTACAACACCCTCAGTTTAAAAAATCAGGATCACAACGCGACTTCATCGACTCACTTTGCCGAGGAAACAGCCACGGTAGTAATGATTCTGATGGAGCCTGCAAATGCCATAAATTAGTCGCGAAACTCAAGTCTGCCGTAGCAAATACATGCCCTGCCGTTCAAATTCCAGGTCCCAATAAAAAAGGTACATTTCTTGGTAGTCGAATACTCTGGAGATCTGAAATTTGCTCAGGGCGAAGGGACAATAGAAGAAAGAAAAAACGACCACACCGAAGTTCAAGCGTGGCACGGACGTAATCATGTACTGGATCGTATATGGTGACTTGCTGTTGATTATTTAGATTTCCCTATGAAATTCTTGTTAGGGACAACGGATGATGCTGGTATTGAAGAGAAGGAACATTATACCAGAAACATATCGATAGCGACCTGCTTCCCCTTATCCTGAAAATTGTTTATGTATGCCCTTGATACGCTTTTGGTTGCATCGGAGAGAACACCTTGAAGCACAGGTCAGCCATTTCTAGGAATAATGTACGTTTACCTACCCGCCAGTGTCCTCTTCCCACTCCTGGTGAAACTTGTGTTTATTGCACCTGTCCCTGCATAGATTCGAGATAACGCATCCCCATTCTCGGCCCACAATTCTCGGTGATGTGACCAAAGGGTGTTGGAGTGTACCCACTCACGTCGGACCAGAAGTAGATACTGTTCCAAAGTTGTCCGGGAGAGAATATCCTGTACAAAGTTGGTCCGGTCTAAGCTGATTTACATTGACTTAAGTCAGCGATGGGTCCTTGGCTTCAACGAACCACTTACCAATCCAGACAATTAGTTCGAAAGACCCCTTTCTGTTCAGTCACGAGTTCATCAGACCCCGCATCGCACATCGTGAATCCGTACTTATCGACGTTGTCGACGATACTTTCGATGCGTCTTGTTCTTTGTTAAGCACACAAATAGGATAAGTGGTGGTGTCAGGCTTACTTCAACTCGCGGATAACACTGTCGTGCCCACCCATTCTCACAGCGTTATGAAAGTCAAAATGTGTGATGCCGAGTTCATCCCCTAGAGCAGCGCGCGAAATTTGGAGATGACGAGCATATGCATTCGTCAGAGAAGCTTCGTTTTCTTTCTGACCGAGTAAATTGATTGCATGAATGGAACCGTATTCCTCCATGAGCTGGAAAAGATGCCTTTCAAAGGCAGGCTGAGACGCATGAGGTCTTGTGATCTGTATCCGTTGTCCAAATGTTTGGAGGCCCTGTTGTTCCCAGAAAACTGTGATTATCGATATCATTAGAGAACAGTCAGAATAGCTAATATTGTCACCTACGTGGAACACTTCCACGGACTTGGACATAACTAATGCAATGTTGATCAGTGCTGAAAATGGTTTCGGTCTATAATTTTGGTCAAGATCTGGAAAAGAAGTGGGACGAATATCCACGAACCTCGACAAAGTTAGCTGTGTTTCCATCATCATCCACGCCCCGTGTATTAAACCTGGTTCCTGCTCGTTTCCACCCTAGTCTCGATATTAGAGCAAGTGTCGCAATGGTTGGAGCACCGTCAGTGGGTGGCGCAGGGAGGGCCATAGTAAACACCCCAACGTAACCTTGGATGGCAAGAATCTAGACACAAAACTTGATGAAAGGAGGGGGACAAAAAAAAATAAGCCTTACAATAAATTGACAACGGTCCAGGTCTTCCCTTTCCTGCAAGTCCAACCTTTCCCGAAAGTCAAGCAAGCTGCGAATGATGAATTCATTCCATACAAATCTTTCATCGAAAATCAGATCTTCTCTGGCAGAGCTATTCTCTCTTGCGAGGCGCAGTGCTAGTCTTGAAGAGAGATCCCATCTTGAATCTACTGCATAGTAGAACGACCCCGATGAAAGAATCTTTGTGAGGGGCATACACGGATGCTCAAACACTTGGCCACTTTGCTGGGTGTAATTTTCTCTGAAGCTTGAATCGACTGCATCAGGACCAAAAATAGGTTCTGCCGAGGCGGAAATATCGTCCCAAGTAGATGTAGTAAGACTGTAGAAGGAGACTTCATGAATACGAGCGACAGATTCGGGATGTGAATTTGATTGTGATGGTCTTGTGTTTCCGACCTCTGTGGCACTGGTAATGACGGCGAGAAACAAATCTAGAATAACTTCAGACTTGAATTGTAGATGAAGGAAAAGACCAACCGTTGTCGACGGAAATCAGCCCCAAGCAACCCTTCACAACTCTTGTAGTCAGTTTGACAAGACTTTGGAGATCGATTTGGTCTTTGTGAAGAAATTCGACGATAGCCTTTGACTGTCCTTCGCCTACACGGAATACGAGTGCCCGCCTTGGGCGTCCGAGACGCTCATCATGAGAGCTTGTTACGAGGTAAAGGGTGCGAGGGTTATTGCCGAGATAGAGATACATTGAATATGCAGTTTACAAGATATTAGTTTTGAATACAGTGTACGGCGAAGAATGTCGAAGTAGAGAGTGTACGAAAGTTGTGATTAGAAGTCGTCCAGAATAGGAGAATGCAGCGGCTGCGTCATACTGTTTGTCCCAGTATTGTCCCTCAGGCCTCAGGCCTCAAGCTCAGGTTCTCACCTGTTTCCACTCGTTTCTTGAACTTCATTTTTGTAGATTATTGTAAGGCAAACACTTGATATTTGAGAACAGCTTTTATTAATAAAATCATTAATCATTAATCACCAATAAAAGGTCATATAGTCGTTTGTTTATCAACTATCTTCGCCCAGGAAACTGTTTGTTCTTCGAAGCCCACTAATTCCTAGCCCTGTCGCTTCCCCTGTAGCTTGACGAACTGGCTGAGTCCTTCTTCTTGGTGGTATTTCAAGAGAAAAGTTGGGACTATTTGTTGGCATGACTGGAACGTCGAGCTCTTGCACTCTGGGTCCCGGTGATCTAGGAGGTGGTGGATAGACCGTGGGGCGCAGGGACGGAGAGGGTGGTATAGTGGTTTGGCTCAAAGATTTTCGGGGAATGTTGGGAGACCGTGGGGCAATGAGGCCCTCCGACGTATCCTTGCGTGAAGGTCGCGCCCTTAGCCTCGGGATACTACCTTCAAAAGAGACAAGGGAAAATATGGATCTGATGAGAGATACGCGCGAGGGTCCTGTCTGGATGGAGGATGTTCCTGAAGGCGAACTTGGTTCTGCTTTAAGAGCGGAATGGATCAGCGAGGGTAATATGAAGGAGGTCAAATTTGGCATACCAGAAGTTACCGGCAGGGCATTGTCGTTGGCACTGAGGCTAAGGAATAGAAATAACGGGGTATACCAAACACATATCGCGAAGAAAGATGCAATTTCAGTGAATCCGGGTACTTCTGCGCCTTTGGTGCGGTATGTTCTGACGTGCCTCGCTTCATTTGTGATACGAGCAAAATAGAAAAACCATATGAAATGGTCAGCGATGACAAGGGCGCAAGATGCCAGGAACGATATTGAGGTGAGGGATATGAGGGGCCACGTGCTGGAGAAGTTTTGTAGATATACAATGTGGCATATCAGGGAGAAGAGGGTTTGGGGTAAGGGCAATGAGTCTGTAAAGTAAAACACGACATGGAGAAGCATTATCACCTTCAAAAAACATGTATGTTAGTAAGATATTGGATGAAAATAGGGTTTTTCTAACACACATAAATGCTTCTCTGTCCAACCAACTTCGCTAATCGTGAATACTCCTCAATCAACTCGGAAACATAGAGTAGACCGCTTGCTATGAAATGCAACCAGTATCGGCCTGATCAAAGGGGGAATATTAACATGTAGCATACCTAGCGAGAGAGTTACGAAAGCAAATGCAGCAAGCGCTGCTAGGTAGCTGAAAGAATTCAACATTGCGTATTCACAGAACACGGATCGAAGACTGACCTGACGTAGTACAATAGACCCATACTGATTTCGTGGAAATATGTATGCGAGCCAGCGCCTAGGATAGTATGCGATCAAGAAGATGCAGGAGCGCAACAATGAAATTTTATAGGACAAAAGAATAAGGCGGGAACGGAAAGGAAAAAAGTTGTCAACGTCAACGATTGTGCACCAGCTAACGCCGCGGCTGAAGTCGTCGCGTGAAAGCCGATCACGTGCATGATCTGCAAGCCTTTTCCTTGGCGCTGCGGCTGCAACACCGCTTTTAGCCAACCCAGGTCAGTGCAGACTGACGTGCACCGAGTCAACAGAACCCAGCCCAACCGCTACCCAATATCCGTTCTCCTGTCCTCTTAACCACCATGAGCAATTTAGAAAGTAAGGCCTTCCAGATCTCTTCCGTGGTCCTTGTTGATCTTATCTCTCTCTCTAGAGACTCTCTTTCAATTGAAGGTGGGCAAATGAGCCCTCAATCCCTCTCCAGTTGCTGATATTCAGAGCCGAAGTTTACAGCAAAGACGCTAAACCGCCAGGCTAAGAAAGCACAGAAAGATGAAAACAGCGAAAAACTACGTCTGAAGAAGGTTCACCGTTCTGTATATAATTGGCGATCTTCGTCTCATCTATGTTGTAGGCGCTACAGCAGGGTAACAACGATGGAGCCCGCATCTACGCCTCAAATGCAATCCGAAAGAAGAGCGAAGCCCTTAATCTTCTTCGTCTATCAAGCAGGATAGATGCTGTTGCCAGCCGAGTAGAAACCGCAGTCACGATGCGTCAAGTAACTGGAAATATGACATCAGTTGTACGCGGAATGGACAAAGCCATGGAAAGCATGAATCTTGAGAAGGTGCGTCCAACTTGGGCATGAATTCCACTACATCTTGTGAATAAATTTCGACTCAGATATCCCTCGTCATGGATAAATTCGAATCACAGTTCACGGACTTGGACGTGCAGACATCGTATATGGAGGATGTCATGGGCTCAACGACTGCTGTCTCTACTCCGCAAGACCAAATCGATCAACTCATGCGCCAGACAGCAGAGGAAGCCAATATTGAACTTCAACATGACCTGTCCGTCAACGAAGTCCCTCCGTTGTCGGATCTTACCCCGAAAGAGAAAGTCAAAGACGAGGATGATAAACTCGCCGACCGACTTCGGGCACTGAGACCGGCAACATGATCCATTTCTGAATCGTTTCGAAATTTCTCTGTAACATCTACTTGTATCACGGACCTACTTTGCTTGGAAATTTTAATTTGTATCCTTTCTTCGTGCTACAAGGTGCTCTAAGGCTCTGCGCTCATTATTTAGTTGTTGGTGGTAGGCACAGATATAGGCACCTGAATGCGAGCAGAACACGAGTCATTAGCAGGCGTGATTTGGCGAACATTAAGGACACAAACGCTAGGTACAAAACATAAGAACATACAAAACAATCCCCTAAGATAAATCAACGCGTACAAAACAACAAAGGAAAACCGAGGATGTGAGAAAGGTCAAGATTGCATAGTCTATCCAATGAACAACAAATCCAAGGATTAAAAACTACAACTCTTACGCTGTAGTAATAGATAAGAAATATACTTAGATCAAACTTCCAGGAAAGGATGAGGATAGAAGATAGTGGAGGAATACGCAAGAAAGAAAAGGGCCCGAAAAGGATGGCTGTGTCCTGGAGAATGATGCAGCTCCTGGTGACTCTTGACTGGGTTTGGGCAGGCAGTAAAGGAAGAGAGGAATGCCATTTAGCTTGGCAGGCAAATTGACCACTGCAAAAGGGAGGCAAGGAATTTCAAGGTCTTTCAGGCTTGTTGCAAGATAATTCTGATGAATTTGTCCAATAGCCGCCGTTTTCCTTCATCACCAAGGTGCGGTGCTGAAACAAGAAGACTTTCGACCAATGAGACGATTCCTGTCGGGCCGTCAAACGGAATTTCATGGGCGTCGAACTGGTGCGCATCTGAACAAGAAAACGTCAGCAAACCTGCCAGAAATGGAGCGCTGTATCTCTCTCTTTTTCTTTTTTTGACTCACAATTTTTGAATAACTTATAATTCTCGGGAGTGAGTGCAGATTTGAACATATCTGCGACTTCTTTACCGAGTTTAGACCTCTCGACATCTCTATCCAGACCACCATTTGTCCCATAATTTCCGTTTTGAAGTGAGGTCAGACCATTGTTCCTTGACCGGCCTTCAATCGTATTGCCAGAAGCTGTACGCGACATGTTGTGATATCCGGTTGAAGATGCACTTAGCGACCGCGAGAAGAAACCAGAAGAAGGCAATAATGCCTCTCGTGGCACCTTGCTGGGAGCCCACGCTAGACCAAGACCCAGATCGAGAGAACGACCTTTGGTACCCGAACGATGCCCTGTGTTATCATATGCTGGCACAGTTGGAACAGGCACAGGTGCGCGATCCCCACTCCTTTTCGCACCTTTGGATGTAAACCGTTCCTTTTCATCTCTTAAGCGACCCTTCTCCCTTTCAGCTTTGCCTGCCCAGGAACTCGAGACTGTAACGTCATGAGCCGTATTTGTACTCGTTGTACCCGTACTCCAGGTAGGCGATGGTACCGGAGGTTCAAAGGAAAACGGCCCATGCTGAGCCGACGAAAGACCAATAAGCCGAGTCAGACCAGAACCACTCCCCGTCTTTCTATCCGTCGCGATCCCGCTATTTAGTAAGGCACGTCGTCCAGTGGCCTTACCCATGCTCGAAGTCTTGCCAGTTCCCGCCGTCGACGTTGAGTTGTGCATATGCTCAGACCCGGACGGCGTCGAACCAGGGGTTATACGCTGTGAGGTAGTTGGCCGTTCTCTGTGTTTCTCTTTTTCTCTGTCCTTCTCTCCGCGGCTATGACTTTTCCTTTCCTTGGATTTTAATATCTCTTCCCGCTCTTGCGCTCTCCTCATCGACAATTCCCTTTGCAATGTCCCTACACCCGCCAATCCCGGTCCATAGGTGCTTTCCCTCTCCTTTTCTTTATTGACCATTTCCGAGTTTTTACTCCATGTACTATTCCCTGTGCCTGTGGTGCCATTACTCCCCGATCGCTGAATCACGCTAGCACCCCAACCCGGTCTCTCAAAATCGAAACTCCCATGCTTAGTCGCACGGGTCGCACTTGTCATTTTGGTTGCAGGCCTGGGTGTCGGGATTCCCGTCAGAACAGGGAGATCATGGCCTGCAGACGATGAAGATGGTGTTTCGCGCGATTTTCCTTTATACTGGCCGACGAGGGACGGTACGGCCCCGTTGCCTTCTTCATTCACAACGCCCATGGTCGCGCCGCGATACCGATATCCAGAATCAAGAGAACCCTTAATGACATGATAGCCTACCCGCGGACCAGGTTGGATGCTGCTGCCACTTCCACTCCCGGTGCTTCCTTTTGAAGAACTGCCGCTTGGATTCCTCAAGGGTGTAGGAGGGGTATGGGTTATCACAGGTGGTGCTAGTTTAGGCTGCGAAATTGGCTCCACTGAATCCTTCAGGCTTCGACGATGTAAAGACGAAACCCGCTTGATGGGCGCGGACACGAGAGAAGGTAGAGGGGGTAAAATAGGAGGGCCATTAACGGATATTGACTGCCTAGTTGGTATTGGCGGCTCAGGCGTGCTGCCTTCTTGAGAGGATGAGTGTCAATAACGTAAAGATGTGTAGAAGAGGAACGCGAAGGACGTACTTGAGAAGAACTTTGAAATCTTGATAGATGCTGCTGTAGATCCGGTAGAAGAGGAAGTAGTCGTTGCGTTCGTGACACGGAGTACTTTTGGTTCAGGTGTTGGGGAAGGGCTGCGAGGCCGTGGAATCTGCGGAGCGTACGACTTTCTAGGGCGTGGTGTGGGGTCATCATCTATGCCAGAGGTTGGCAGTGGTGGTACTTCCACAGATGGGTGTGGACTACTAGGACGCGATCTGGACCTTGATCGAGATGATTTACGACCAAGTGGAATACTGAAGAAGTCGTGAAGTTTCTGGCGGGCACCTGAGGGGGGTTTGGGTGTCGTCGGACGTGGTTGAGACTCTACGAGAGAGGGCCTCGGTGGTAGAGCGGAAGTTGCGGTAGAAGGTCGTTGTTGCTGTCTCTTGGGCTTTGGGGTACCAGGGGTTATAGTCGTGTTCGTTGCAGTCGTAGTGGATGAGAGAGGTCGGGATGGTATTCTAGAAGCGGGCTTTGAGCCCTGGGATTCGGTATTAGAGTCATTGGGTGTTCGTCGGGTATTCCTTGACTTGGGGGGTGGATTAGCCATGGTAGAGCCTTGGGAGGTGGGCTCGTTCTTTGATCTTGACCGTGATCGTGACCTTGTGAGGAAATTATATAACTGTGTTCGAATATTTG
The DNA here is from genome assembly GCA_019904355.1 of Psilocybe tampanensis. Lineage (NCBI taxonomy): Eukaryota > Fungi > Basidiomycota > Agaricomycetes > Agaricales > Agrocybaceae > Psilocybe > Psilocybe tampanensis. The sequence goes on from JAHXRV010005988.1 coordinate 99,550, forward strand.
AATAAGCAGACAGATAGAGTGAGATAATGAATACAGACCCTGTTCTCGGATTTCAATTTCCGAGACGGACGTTCATCGTGGTGGTTTGACGACGACATGAGTTTGTCTTCGGTTATAGCTGCTGTGTTAGGTTGAGGTTGGTCGGCATACCCCGAAAAGAAATTACTGTCGGTTATATCTGGAGTCTGCTGGGTACCTTTGAACAGCCTGCACAAAGACATGGAGGAAGTAGGGGATTGACCTGCAAAAGCGTCGATCTACGGCTGGAGGATCTGTGAGAACGAATCAAAGTAGCAAACTGTGGGGAGGGCGGAATACACGTGTTAGGCACAAGGTCGTGGCGATTAAGGATAAAATATCCCAAGGAAAACGGAGGAACGCACATCGTGGATGAAGCCGAGGCTTCGTCTGTAGGACTGACGCTTGGTGAAAGAGGCTGACGTAGAGGTGGAAGACTGGCGGGAATGGTGAAATCTGGAGAAGAAATGGGGACTTGATTCGCCCGAGGTGGATTCTGATTCAAATCCTGGAGAAGTGTGGGGACAGGAGGGATGCATGCATGAGTTCTGGTCATAAGCCAACGTGGATTTGAGAGAGAGTCAGAGTGAACGACGACGTTGCAACAACGCTGTAAACCCGGAAATTATCACAAATTATTTCAACGTGACATGACATCACACGAGGTAACGGAATAATATTTACATTTATTTATTTACAATTTCGCTGCATTGAAGAAACCATGTCGATCCCAAACTCCTTCCAGAGGCCCTTGTCCCTCTCTGACCCATCCCAGCCTGTTCGCCGTCAGGCCTGCAGCTCTGATAAACAATGTCCCGTCGATCAACTCTGCCCCTTCCAACTCTGTACCCGCAAACGTCCCCGCGCGTACAGTCCCAAAGTGCGACGAATGCTCGCTAAGCGCCCTCTGCAGTTTCGGCAGGTGGTCATCTGGGTATACGAGTGTCGACTGGATGATCGCCAACCAGGGGTCGGGCGTTAGCGCATGGGGTGACGTCGGCGAAGGCCGCACTTCGTCGTGCGGGATCGGCTGCGCACCAGGAGGATGAGGCTCCAGTGTAGTCGCGTTCTGAAAGAATGCCCCTAGATCGAGTGCAGGACGGCCTCGTCCCACGTACCACCCCAAGCAAACGGCAAAGTAGCTTCGGAGAAAAATGACTTGGGAGCTTCGTTTGAGCCGCGCAAAGATGGTGGAAAGAAAGACCGAAGAAGTCACCAAGTGCATGCTAAACAACCCCGTCAGGATTCCGCATCATACAAAAGTCCAACGACATCTCACTGGAAGAAATCTGCGTTAAAGGTCGGCGCTTTTGAACCACCCACTCCATAAATGAGCGCATTCGTCCAAATGAGCTCTTCCAACTTCTTTTGCAAATCCCCTCCAAGCGTCCACTGGTCGACATATTTCGTAATAGACTCTCCATGAGTCCTAACAGTCTCTGCAAAAAATCCATACATGTCGGGAACTTTGGTTGGGGCCAAGGCGGGGTCAGCGAGGAGCCGTGCTAAGACAGTGAAGGCGTGAACATCCTTTTTCTCGGCTTTACCCTCTCCCCAGATGTTGACTGCAGACGCAAACCGCGAAGAAAGAGTATCAGTCGGACTGGTCCACCAGGTAGCCGGATGAAGCTGCGTTGCCTCTGCTGGGTGGACAGCCGACTGTCCCATCCCTAACAATCAATTATGTGTCATCTCTCCCATCTGGTTGCGCAGGTCCGCCAACGTAAAGACATACCTTCCGCAAATATACCAGGCAGATTAAACTCAACACCGAATCCAGTGTGTATCATTGGGTGGAGGAGCCCAGCCATGAACCGGTTCAGCATCTGAGGTTGCGTCTTATTGGCACCCGCCACCACATTGGCGTCATTCGAAAAGATGTACTCCTCCAACACATCTCCAAAGCTCTTCTTTTCAACTTCTCCTACGAAGAAGTCACGATATGCCTGGTAATAGCTGTTGTAGAACCGGTTGAGCTTTGGGTTAGCCTAACGAGCTACAACCTACGTACTTTTCATCGCCGAGATGGTCCTTCCAATTCTTTTTGGTGATAACACTCGGCGAAGTGAAAGCGGGGCGCTGGTACTTGCTTTCTTCTTCATACGACTTGTGCAAAAGACTCTCATGGACTCCAAGTGACCACATTGTCAGGACCGCATGGGCAGTGTGACTAGACCAGCCAGATGACGGCTCTCAGAACATTACACAAACCACATGAAAAGGCTCCTCTTACTTGTGAAACCCACGCTCATTGAAGAATACGTGCCACCTCTTATGATTGTCCGTCAAGATCTCCTGCAGAGCTGCAGTGGACGCAGCTGAGACACCGGGCCATATGCGAGGCGCCAGACCGTTAGTCGCCCCACTGTCACGCGAGGGAGCTGGGAAGAGCTTTTGGTTAACTTCTCCAGTCATGGTCGATGGGCAATAATGGGTGGTAAGTGGGAGGGGAGGATACTATGGCAGTTCGTATGTAATATACCGGTCCCTAATGCCCCTTTATTAAGCATTGTACAGAAACAATCTATCATTCCACAGTGTTAAGTGCACCTGACCGACGTCTCAGTTCTCTGGCTTGGGAACAAGAGCACAAGAGTCTCTTTTTTCCCAGCCCATCCCCGTTGCACTTATGAAAATCGTGATACTACACCGTTCCGCTAGCTCTCATGAATGGGTGACATTGCGGAATGCGACCTGACGCGAAGAAAACCAGGCTGGGTACGGAAACCTGCGACCTCGAGTTTATCAAGATTCAAAAGTGCTGGAGCTGCGCTTCGCGGGACATTCTGAACTTCAATATGGCAATCACATTTTTTCACCGTACAAGTGTTACTGGACGGATAAGCGGAAGTACACTGGCTATATTGGAAATCAATAACAGTTGGTCTATTTTTGCATTGAGATCGACAAAATATACACACGTTTTAGACTTTGTGTTTGGGATATTCGGCAGTGGCCTGAACATATTTAGCGGAAGGATGATTTTCAGGGTGAGAATAAGGTGTTGATTCACAGCAAAAACGGGAGGTATAGAGAGCTCAGAGCAATATATTCCATACTTTGAGGAAATATCAGAATGGGACTATTTCAAGATCTTTGGATCCACCATGCTTAGGCGATATGTGTAAGTATCCAAACACATTGACCTCAGAAGAAGCCATGACGATCCCAAGGGCCATCCAAGGGCTTCTCACCCTCCCTAGTCCAGCCCAACCTCTGTGCAGTCAAGACTGCGGCTCTAACGAACAACGTACCATCGACGACTTCCGCCCCCTCCAACTCCGTATCCTTGAAATTTAACCCTGCTCCTCCGGGCGCGACTCGGCCAAACCTGATGGCAAACTCCGCCAGCGCCCTTTGTATTTTCGAGAGGTGTTCATCAGGGTTTGTAAGCGAAGTTTGCACGAGGGCCAACCATGGGTTGGGTGTGATCGCCGCCTTGCCCTCCTTAGGCCTGGCTTGTTCGTGCGGCACGGGTTGGGTGCCCGGGATGTTTGGGTACAGAGTATCTGTGTTGGAAAAGAAGGCGTGGATGTCGAGTGACGGGCGTCCGCGAGAGACATACCAGACTAAGACGAAATGGTAGTAACCTCGGAGGAATATTTCTTTGGAGGTAGGGTTGGTTAAATGAGAGAGGACAGTGTGCAAAAAGATAGAGGATGTGACAAAGTGCATGCTGAATGATTGTTGGATAAGAGGGGTGTATATATCGATAAACCGGGGGGAACTTACTAGAAGAAATCCGCGTTGAACTTAGGCTGCCCAGACCCACCCACAGCGTAAATCAAAGCACACGTCCAGATAAGTTCGTCTGCTTTGGAATGGAAGGAATCATGACCACTTCCAATTGTCCAACCTTCGGCATGTTCCCGAATCGCGTCTCCCAACTTGTCATGAATCTCACCGAAGAATGCAAAAGGAGACTCAGGCTTGATCGGTTTGACCTTGGGATCGGCAAGAATATGTGCAAGGACAGTGAACGCATGCACATCCTTCTGGCCGGAAGGATCGGCCTTGTCGTTCAGACTGAGGGCACCAGCAAAGCGGGATGCCAGACCGCCAGTCTGGTCGCCGGACCAGTACGATAACGGAAGTAATTTAGGTCCTTCGACTGGGTGCACGGCCGTCTGGGCGAGACCTGAAAACCCATTTTCAATGATGTTAACCACAGGGCCATGAAATTTGTTGATGTGGTATGTACCTTCAGCAACTACACCAGGTATGGCAAATTCGAGACCAAACGCCGTTTGGATCATAGGATGTATAAGTCCCGCAAAAAAGCGGTTTAACATCTCGGGTTTGACACCAGTAGAACCTGACACGATGTTTGCATCATTCGAGAATATGTACTTCTCAAAAACGTCGCTGAAACCGTGCTCAGAAGATTCGATTATTTCTCCTTTGAAGAAATTGAGGTATGCTTGGTAATATCTAATCGATTGTCAGCAAAGGCCAATGAAATATGAGTGGTTCATTGTACTTTTCGTTTCCCAAGAAGTCCTTCCAGTTCTCTTTATTAATGGAGCTAGGAGACGTGAATTGGGGACGCTGGTACGAGCTATCGTTTTCGTATGCCTTGTGCAAGACGGCCTCGTCGGCTCCGAGAGCCCACAAAGTTAGGACGGTATGAGCAATATGGCTATGAGTCAAGATAGTTATGTCAGGTCACAGAACAGGGAGATTGAAGGGAAAGAACAGACTTGTGGAAGCCACGGTCGTTGAAAAAGACATGCCAACGCTCGTGGTTGTCAGAAAGTATCTGCTGGATAGCAGTGCTGGACGCAAGAGAGACGCCTGGCCAGATGAAAGGAGGTGGATAAGCGGACTGAGGAGGCTGAGCGGCCGATGGTCTTGGGAAGAACTTGTCGTCGATGACTTTGGATTGAATGGGCATGTCTTGAGAATTATGGTGGATAGTGGGGCATGGATGTCTTCTTTTAAGTGATCCTACGACGTGAAAAGATGATATACATCAAAGGAAGAGGCTTGCGTGGATTCTCATGATCAGTGAGCTTGGGGTTTGCGTGGAATTGGAGAGAAATGACGGTTGAAATGCCGGTGAAGATGAGTCATGGTCGAGGATATAGGAGATATTTTGTCAGACGAGTGCGTAATGGGCGGTAGAGGAGTCCGAAGAGTATTATGTATACGCAGAGGAGATGAACCTGTTCAAGCTGAAGATCCGCGACAACAAAGTCTAAATAAAAGTAGGGGATAAGATTAGTAAAGCCCTAGAACGGGGTTAGGGTTCTATCACGCCATTTTGAGTATTGACTTTTATAAGTCCAAAGGTTTGAATCCGTTCGCGCTGATGTCGCTGACCTCTTTCTCTACCTCTCTCGCTCGTCCCCTCCGCCTTTCTTCTTCATCTTCTCGTTTTCTCTTCCGCACCCTTGCCTCCAAGCCATGTCCTTCTCCCCGCCCCGATACCCCCAATTTTCCTTGCGTAGATGCCCACGCTGCGCGTGAATCCCGTCTCAAAGCCAAAGTCGCCTCCTTCTCCATCCCGGACGCGGAAACAGGCCCAGAGCCACCGTACGCGCGCCCCAATCCAACCTCCTACCATGTCTATCATTATCCTCGGCCTCTCAAGCTTGCCTACTCGTCCACACCTCTTCCCTCTTTCGACATCGCCTACGAGACTTGGGGCACTCTGTCGTCTGCCAAGGACAACGTCATTCTCCTTCATACCGGTCTTTCTGCTTCCTCTCATGCTGCTTCCACAGAGGCCAACCCGGATCCAGGATGGTGGGAAAAGTTTATTGGTCCAGGAAAGGCCATAGACACCAACCAGTTTTTCGTCATATGCACCAATGTTATAGGTGGATGTTATGGTTCGACTGGGCCTTCCTCTATCGAACCCGCGACTGGTAGACCATGGGCAACCCGTTTCCCCATCATTTCAGTTTTCGACATGGTCAATGCTCAATTCCATCTCCTCGACCATCTCGGCATCAAGAAACTCTACGCCAGTGTCGGCTGTTCTATGGGAGCCATGCAGAGCCTTGCTGCTGGTTGGCTCTACCCAAAGCGTGTAGGCAAAATCGTTAGCATCAGTGGAACTGCCCGGAGTAGTCCCTCTGCCGTCGCCATGCGCTTTGCTCAGCGAGCTGTCCTCATGGCAGATCCTAACTGGAATAACGGTTTCTATTACGAATCACTACCACCTCACACAGGCATGAAACTCGCACGTCGTATGTTTATTATTCTCTTTTCCTCCCTCCTTCGTTACTCACCAACATTACTTCAGAAATAGCCACTATTACCTATCGTTCTGGCCCAGAGTGGGACCTTCGGTTTGGTCGTCAACTCCGGGCCACAGAATCTCCTGCAGGTTCTTCGACCACACCCATCACACCTTCTCCAGGGACAGATCAAGCACATGTGCATCCTGGTCCTACACGCCCTCCCGCCCTTTGTCCGGACTTCTTGATCGAAACCTACCTTGACCACCAAGGGGAAGCCTTCTGTCTCAAATATGACGCCAATTCCCTCATCTACATCTCAAAAGCCATGGACCTCTTCGACATGACACTCCCCGCTTTACAAGCACTTAATATAACATCATCCCCATCAACACATTTCGAAGACACAACAGACCATTCTGAACCAACTGTTGAGGATGCACAATCCCTGATGCACAAAACATCACATTCAAAATCTCATCCTCCACCTGTTAACCCACCTGCCCACCTTACAGCGCTTGCTGCTGGTATGGCGCCCCTCGCGCGCATACCCACACTTGTTCTCGGCGTGCAAAGCGACATTTTATTCACTGTCGAGCAACAACGGGAGGTTGCTGATGCCCTACGGATGGCTGGGAACGAAAACGTCAGTTATTATGAGTTGGGGGGCGTCTGGGGCCACGATACGTTCTTGTAAGCTTCTTATCTTTCTTATCTGTTAAAATCGTTTCTTAACATCAACTCAGAATTGATACCTTGAATGTGGGTGGGGCGATACGTGGTTTTTTGTCGTAGACTTGTTCTCCTTTGCTGTTATCTATTTATGTGATACAAAAGGGTTTTGTTTCTGCTGCCTACCCGCCATACTTACGCTATTTCATCGAAGGTTATCTACACTGTAAATTATAATCAAAATCAATGTACATATGTTGTTTTCTTTAGCCTTCCTGCAAGTTCCTGGAACCTGGAATCCTGGATGGCCTTTCCAAAGGCTATTTTTACTGAAACTACACCCGGGCCGTTTATCCCCATTTATCAGAATATGACTGCCAAGCGGCTGCGGCTTTGTTTGGATTGGACTCTCTGGAGGCCTTCCAATTCTTTACCTACCCCACTCTCCATCGAAGAGACAGTCGGCTACACAACGGTGCTCTATTATCGAAAACGTCTCTTCTCTTTGAATTCTTTTGACAGCGTCGACGACAACGACAAGTCCACAGTTTATCGCTTCGAAGTGATCAAATCCACATCACCATTATGAACAGGCTTTTTGGAACCTCAGCAAGCAAGAAACCAAAGCCGTCGTTGCAGGACGCCATAAATGCTGTAATTTTTCCTTGTATAAACGAAAGCGGGGGAGCATCACCGATTAATCACAGAAATATTGTAGACGGACGCCCGGATGTCCTCCATCGAGGTCAAAATCCGCAAGCTCGATGGTGAACTCGCGCGGTACAAAGAGCAGATGTCCAAGTTGCGCAATGGACCTGGTAAGGTCTGTATTTCCTCCCCTTTTATTTTGACTAGATGCCCCTTTCTAAACCGAATTCTTTCTACCACTCATCGATACCGATACTACCATGTCCTAATCGCATCGTCAACAACAACAAACCTTTTTCTTTATCGTACAGGACGCGATCCAACAACGTGCTCTCCGTACTTTGAAGCAAAAGCGGATGTATGAAGCGCAGATTGCGCAGCTCACTCAACAGACGTTTAATATGGAGAGCGCGGCCCTCGCTACCGACAATCTGCGCAATACAATGGCCACCGTGGACGCCATGCAGCTTGCCAATAAGGAGATGAGGAAGCAGTATGGAAAGATTGATATTGATAAAATTGAGGTATCTTCTAGTTCTCAAATTTCTTTATTGCCCTTGGGCCATGAAACACGTATATTGACTCACGAACTATCATATGTTTAGAACATTCATTATGACATGGAGGATTTATTGGAACAAGCGAACGAAATCCAGGAGACATTAGGTCGCTCATATGCTGTACCGGATGAGATTGACGAAGCGGATCTGGAAGCAGGCGCGTATATCTTCTTCTATGCCCAATAATCTCATTCTTATCCTATTCCATCTAGAACTGGACGCACTGGCTTTGGAAGAGGAAGAAGAAGGGCCGTCATATCTAGCAGACCTGAACAAGGTGCCAGATTTCATAGACGAGGCGCCTGTGGAAGTAGGCGAGGTGAAACAACTCCCTGTTCTTAACGAAGCACCCCATTGACCATCTTTTTTCTTAGACACCACAACCGGAAGCAGTCAAGCAAACTGTTTAGACGAGGATCTCGACTTTCATTGTAATTGTATTCTCATGTATGTCTTGATATGTAGCAATAGATTTTTTTCTGGAGATAGTTGCAGAACCAAATCTAACCGTATCGTCTTGCAAGACCATCGTTCTCAGCAAACCAATCGTCATTCTTTCTCGTATCTTCCACTGAAGCGATGTTGACGATGGTCGACTTGGTTTGGGTGTCTAGTTTGAAATCAATCGTAAGATGGTGATCAGGATCATTATGTGAAGGACGTACAAGCATGGAAAGCCTCCAAACCATTCTCTCTTCCGATTCCACTTTCCTTCATGCCACCCCTGGATATGGACGGTTTTTTAAGCAACGGAATACGGGGAGTTTGCCAAGATGGATAAATGGACGAACCATGGTGAGCTGGGATCATTTCGGTGATGTGTGTTGACCCAACAAAGGCCAGACTGAACCAACGATGCCACACGATGGGCTCTTGAAACATCCGAGGTCCAAATCCCAGCACCGAGGCCATACTTACTGGCATTTGCTAATACAATGGCCTCAGATTCATTCTAAGTCAAACAGATTTTCAATATGCTGCCAATAGCAATGGTGAACACCACAAACCTCAAATGTTTTGATAACCACGACCGGCCCAAACACCTCTTCTTTCCAGATTTCGTCCTCCACCTCAACATCTGTTATTACTGTTGGTGGATAGAAGCTTCCTCGCGAGAAATCAAAACCATCAAGGTCAGAGACAACATTAGTCATCGGTTCTCCTCCCGTAAGAATAGTTGCAGTTGATGATGCGCGCTTCACCATGGCGTCGATCCTTTCGAGATGAGGCCGCGATATTACAGTGCCCATTGTGGACGACGGGTTCGAAGCTTTCAATGATGTTTTAGGATGATGACACAATGATCTAATGAAAATACGTACGATCGCCCATTCCCTTTCGAATATATTTAACCTTCGCGAGGAATTGGCGCATGAAGTCGTCGTAAATGCTTTTATGAACGAGGATGCGGGTTCCGGACACACAGGTTTGGCCAGATGCGACGAAGGATGCAAATGCTACTCCGTTGACGGCACTGATCAAATCTGCGTCTTCAAAGACAAGTATGGGTGCCTAATAATCAGACGGATCGACCTCAAAACTTGATAATATAGGTACCTTCCCGCCAAGTTCCGCAGTATAGGAAGCGAGGTTTGCTCCTACGACACTACCCAATTGACGACCAGTGGAAGTGCCCGCCTTTTTATAGGAATAAATAATTAGTACCTCAGTATTTCTTCAAAAATGGCGGTGACCTCACGGTGATATCAACTTTCCGTATAAGCTGGTTACCGACAATATCCTTTCCCGTTTGATGTCCTCCGGGAAGTATAGATAACACACCGGGTGGGACTACGATAGAGATTGACTTCAGCGTTTGCACGAAAACTTTGGAAACGGACTGTACCTCCTGCTTCTTTTGCCATCTCGACGAATTTATAAACTGTAAGAGGAGCCAACTGATTTTAATGAATGATCCATGTTTGCTATGCTTTTTCTGAGATTCTTACTTCCGAGGGCTTGACGATGACGCTGTTACCTGCCGCAAGTGCAGGAGCGATCTTCTTGATGGCAATGAGAAGTGGGTGGTTGAATGGCTAAGAAATATCATGAATTAAGTTATCATCACGGAGAATTGGATATTAATTCTTACTGTGATCTGTGCAACGACTCCCAAGGGGACTCTTTCAACATAATTGAGAAGTTTGCCTTGCGTAGGAGCCACGAAGGCTTGGTGAGTCCTTAATACTGCCGCGAAATAATCTCTACTCGGGTTAATGCGTGAGCTGGGCGGTTACTGGAGTAGAACTTGACACTCACAGCCATTCTGGAAGACGGCCAAGCTGTGCGTTCATCTCCCGAATCGTGCGCCCTGTTTGGGCGGTCTCCAGCGAAGCTAGCTCTGGAATCTTCGCTTCGAGCATGCGAGCCAGTTTTGACAATACCTTCGAACGCGTTAAGGGAGGCCCCTTTGACCATATACCAGAATCGAAAGCATTCTGCGCCTCCAGTATGGTTTTTTCCACTAGTTTGGAGGAGGAAGAGGAGACTCTGAAATAAATCGTTTCATAAGTATAAATTCTGTGGGGAGTTTAAAAGTGTCGTATACATGGCTATCCCTTCACCTGTAGCTGGATTGACCACAGGTATGCTGTGTGATTGTCAGAAAGGAGGTATTCGTTAAGCTAGACTGAGCTTACTGATCAGGAGGATGGTTGGGGTTGTATTGCTGGATAATGCTGTGAATGGACCTCTAAACACCACTCATAACATTGAGGGTCCATTGAGATTTTCTGAATTTGCATACGCACTGTGGGATGATTAAGCACCAAGGGTCTAATTAACAAGGTGGAAAGAGAAAGCATCGCACTTCCGCCAAGGTCATGGAGGTGAAAAGGTGAATCAAGGAGACTCGGAGAAATCAAGAGTAGCTATTGTGCAGTGTGAAGTTGTGAACCGCTTGGTGAACGAACTTCGACATTTCGACTCCGGCAGTAACGGCCCGATCAGGCATCTTAGAGTTGTCTCGACGACTCGACTGCTAGCTGGTACATAATGATAAGTTATTAAGTATCAGCTTCAGCGCCGCTTGCTTCTCATTGTCAGATATTCATTGCTGCTCAGGGACCGAGGCCTGGATTTACTGGCCTGAGCAGCGCAAGTAAGGCCTGGTGAGAAGTTATTGTTGTTGATCCAAACAAAGACAAAGAACGCGTAAGTCACGTGGAAGAATTTTGTAAGGCGATGGTTCTTGTAACTGATGGTCGGAGCGCTGTAGGTTGAAAGTTCTTGATCTCTATCCACCACCATTCCTACATACCTTACCTGGTCTCCTTTCCTTTACATCCTCTATTCATTTCACCCTTGAGGAACAACTAATGCCACCTCGTCGCTCTTCTCGTGCTCCTTCTTCCAAACCTGCGTCGAAAGCAGTTCTGGAGAACGCAGTAGCGAAGCCCAAAATCAACGGTACATCCAACAAACGACCGGCCTCTCCAGAACATCATGAACCTCCTCCTTCCAAACGATCCCGTTCTTCTGCAGAACAGTCCGAAAATGAACCCCCTGCTCCCGCTCCGGGACGAAAACCTCGCTCAAAAGCATCCAGCAAGGCGGCGCCAGAGCCTACTACCCTTCAGAAACCCACCAAGCTTGCCACAATACAGGAGGCTCGATCTGTGGCACACGTTCAGCTAAAGCCATATTTCAATCCTCTTCCCTCTCCGCCTCAAAAAATTCGACCTGGCCTTATTCCGTTCGCTTGGGGAACTGGTAATTTTGGTCAATTCGGAATGGGTCCAGATTTTCTAGGCGAGTTCAACAAACCTAAAAGAAATCTCTGGGCACAGGAACAAATCGAAGACGGAACTTTTGGCGACGATAATGCCGGTATTGAAAGTGTTGTAGCTGGTGGATTGCACACCATATTCATCGACGAAAAAGGAACTGTAAGTTACTTCCATGGATCTTATCTCGACTCTCATCTCATGGCATTCTAGGTATGGACTTGCGGAGTTAACGACGATGCTGCTCTTGGTCGTATCACTCAGGATGTTCCAGACCCAAACAATCCTGGTGCCTTCCTCAGCGTAGACGATCTCACCTCCATTCCTCATCCTTTACAAAGTTTGGTCGATGAGGGCTTTCGAGCTGTCAAGGCAGCGTCTGGTGACAGCATTTGTGCAGCCGTCAGCGACAAAGGTGAACTCCGGGTGTGGGGTTCCTTCCGAGTAAGCTTTCATCTACATCAATCATATCCGTGTTCATTGTGTTGTAGGTAAACGAAGGGTCTCTTGGTTTCTCCAATGGTCTCAAACATCAATTCACCCCAGTATCGATATTGGAGCTGAGTCATAAACCTGGTGACATAGAAAAGGTTGCCTCGGTAGCGGCGGGGAGTAATCATTTAGTCGTTCTGACTACCCATGGTCATATATATACCTGGGGTGCCGGTGAACAGGCTCAACTGGGCCGAAAGGTTTTGGAGCGTTGGAAAATCCACGGCACCGTCCCCGAAAAAGTGACTCTTGGAACACGCACCCGCAAGGCCAAAGTTATTGGTGCTGGAGCGTTCCACTCCTTTGCTGTGGATGATAAGGGCGATGTGTGGGGATGGGGATTAAACAGCATGGGTCAAACAGGAACCGGATATACGTCTTCGGAAGACTCTGTCGTTCAATTACCAAAGAAAGTCAAGAATCTGAGCAAAGAAGAGCTTGGAGGCGATGTCGTCGTTCAAATCGCTGGAGGCGTCCACCACACACTATTTTTGCTCGCTTCTGGCAAGATCTACGCCTGTGGTCGCTCTGGATCAGGCCAGCTTGGACTTCCCGACGATGATCCAGCCTTCAAAGACCAAATCGACCCCGAATTCATTTCCGAACCTGCTTTGGTCACATTCCCTGACCCTGATGACCCTGTTGTTCAAATATCTTGTGAATCCCACAATAACTCGGTCGTGACAAGAGGAGGTGCTTTGTATTCATGGGGCCAGGGCGTACAGGGCGAACTTGGCTTAGGGGACGAAGAAGAAGTGAAAACTCCTCAGGTCGTTGTTCGCAAAGACGGTGGCGCTTGGTTTGCTGGGGCTGTCTCTTGCGGTGGCCAGCATACCATAGGACTTTTCCGTAGTAAAAAGTGATTTAGATTATCCTGTCCACATTCTTACTGTTTTCGTCGCTTCCACTTGTTTTTCTCCGGATTTATGGATAGATTTATCGGTTTCCTCGATTTACTCCCCATACGTTGTTCTAATCTACAAATTTCTACCTATTTCATGACACAGCGTGTATGTGATTCAATGTGCTCCATTTCTTTGTCTCTCTCAGTAGAAGTTGGGTAAGAAGAGCCTGAAGTTGAAGCGCTGAAGCTTTGACCGTACCTTGAATTTCCAAAACCGGTAATAATTAGGGACACAAAGCACGAACAATGGATGTTCTTGATCTCACAAGTGCGGACGATGTCTGAACACCTCCGTCACTCGTCTCCAGCTTCCTCGTCTCCAGGCAGACAACATCAAATAGCTAGACCAGACTGGCCTTGGGCTGCCCGAACTTATTATCAGAGAAGTCAACAGAGCTCCCCCCACCCTGTACAAGGCTCTAGCCTCCAAAGTGGTTGGGAAACACGAACGAGCTTCTCTTCAACAAGTACTCAAAGCAGTAGCGGTGCATACTCTGGGACACCTCAAGGACGAAATTCTGGGACACCCAGACCCCTCTACAATAGTCCCATGTCGCCGGCCGAGTCAACCAAGCAATGGACATTTACTGTAAACGAAATGAATTCTTTACGGTATTCTTCAATGAGTCTTATTGCTCTGTTTCATAGGGGTTTGAATGGACAGTGAGAAATGTCCATAAACTTCGCGATTTTGTCGAGGGCGTCGAGATGACCGATCCTGAAAATGGAATGCACTCCCTCGCTTCGGAGCCTGGAGACTTTGAGGTTTTGAAGCAATCACCCATGCTTGGTGACCACAAGTTCAAACTGGAAATAGGTATGTAACAGATATCTATAAATTTCGAACAGATTTGGTTTAAAGAAATGTCAAACAGTGCCTGTAGAAGGTCTTCCCGATAACACCTTACAGTCTACAACCACCTCGACCGTGACAAGATTGTGTTTATATATTACCTCGCTCATGGTAGACTTCCCTCAAGGGGATCATGAAACATACGCTTCTATGATGGCTGCCATTAAATGCCAAGATGACCGTGTTGGCGAACGAGGGGCGCGTCCAGAGTGGGTTTGGGAATTTTGGCAAAACGATTGGGTCTTTCGACGGGAGAGTGAGGTTTGGGGTAGGCACGTTCTTCAACACGCCTAAAATCTTCCCTAATTTATCGCTGTAGAATGTCCTTTGCCGACTCTGACCACCCTACTCGAGAATCCTCGGATTCAGGAAACCGATTCTCTCGTGATTTGCGTTCAGGTCCATTCACCTGTTGGCCCATCTATCCCCCAGCAACCTTCCGTCTGCTATGTTCCTCGCGACCTGTTGGATGGGTTAGAAGCCTCTCTTGATAACCCAAGTAAGTTTGTTTGGTCGCACTTGCGTAAACACTTAACTGAGCACAAGTTCATGAAGATACAGGCGATGTTCGTTTTATTTGCCTTGAGAAACATACTAGCACAGGAGAGTCACCAACCATCAGTTCTTCCCTCTCCACAAGTTCTGAAATGTCGTCTTCTACGGCACTCTTCGGTCACCACTCAACTGCCAGAAAAAGGGTCATCTATGCGCATTCAGATATTCTGATACGTCGATCAGAATATTTCGCAACCATGCTGTCGTCGTCGTTCTCGGAAAACCCACCTTTACCCCCTGGTGAGAGAAAGGTCTACACCATCATTGTCGAAGAAGCCGATTTTGAGACCATCTATTGGCTCTTAAAATATTGCTACGCCAATTGGCTTCTTTTCAAGCAAAATGACGACCCTAGACTCGCCGTGGAAGGTGTCGGTGCAGGGTGGAGCGCAAGGTGGATCAGCGGGCCAGATGAATGGGATTGGAAGAGGTTCCACAAAGCGGTTTCAAGCGAGGACGTTCTGGGTGATAATAGGAGTGCGACCAGCGGCGAAAGCTTGCCTGTTAGCACTTCTGTTAGTCGATCAACCAGCAGAAAATCGGAATCCTACCTTCCAAGCAGTAGTTCTCATGCCCCATCGTCCACTTCTACTGCGAGGATATCGCCGCCTAGTAAATCAAATGCCCTTCCAAGCAATAACCAACGCCAGTCCAACTCTACAGCCACCCGTAAACTTGGAATTCGGTCTGGATCAAGTCTCACCGCAGTTGATACTACTTCTTCCAATGCAACAGCCAATAAACCAACTTCAATATCACCAAGAACATTCCCGTCAACAACACAGTTTCCCGTATCACCTGGTTCCAGTAGAAAGTCAAGCCTCATGTTATCTCCTTCTGACCCCCATTCCCATCCAACTCCAACCCCAGGGCCGGCATCCGCTTTATCGATCTACCAAGTCGCTCACCGATACGCCATGCCAAACCTGGCATCTCTTGCTCTGGAGCATATTATGTCAACGATAACGGCGGAATCAAGTTTTGCCCTTCTCCTTGCAACATCGCTTTGGGATGACCTACACAGTATAATCGAGGTGAGCTATTAATAACCTTCTTTTAGCGGGGTCAACCCTCACTTTGTCGTGGCCCAGGACTTCGTCGTCGAACGATGGGACGAGGTGTCAGCTTCTCAGGAATTCGAACAGTGTTGCAAAGAAGTGGCGGCTGGAGAGTGCGTTCGTTTCACTCTGATCTTTTTTATCTGCTCACTTCTGTATACATAGATGGGGACCTGACGGTGGCAAGACTCTTATGTCTGTGTTTCGACGGCTCCGATCTCCTGCGATTTCCTGAAAATCAAATGCTATTGCGCGGACTTTTTTATACTATATAATTCCAATTAATTGTAAGTCGTGTGGCTTATAAGTAGGCACATTGAACTCTTAATAAATTACCACCCCCAGAATCACTTGCATGCGATTGTACCATAAGTAATCTCTAAATCCAATCAACAGTTGGGATCGTCGAGCTCCCAGATGCCATATATCCCCCAAATACTCTGGTTGTGCGTGTTAAAAACACAACGAAGTGGATAATTTGGGTGGAGTGACTGACCTTGGTCTCACAGAGTGTGGGTCTTGATATTTCTGTTCCTTGGATTGTTGCAGGCATGGTACTGCAGATGGACATCCAATCATCACTGTTTTTGATGTCCCAGAGCCGTGACGAAAACCGCTAGAAAGACGATCAGAATCCCTTTTCTTGATTCAACAAATGCTAATATTACTCTTTTTTGGGAACCTTTCTTCACGCACCCCTTGAAGAAGAAGCCAGTTGACTGGACCAGTTCGGAGCAGTATAACGAATAACATTTGCTGACCTTGTCGGAAATTTTACCCCAGTGTGCCAGGCAATCATCCTCCTGGAAGTCGACGATCCAATGGCCAATGACTCCCCCGAATGGCCACTGAAATCAAAGGTTTCGATACTGTGTTGACAATAAAGGGATTTTCTTCCGTACCTCGCTCTTGCATTGTGATGGGTGTGGAAGCATAACCCCATTGATTTCTATCCCTGTTTCTTTGCAGGCTTCGATCCAGTCAGAAAGAAAAGGCAAGTTCCACAGGCGTGCTGTGTACTCCCTGGTCCCGAAGCCCAAACACCGATCAGCTGGCCGTGGTTTGTCCCAGTAAACTACACCAGGAGAATCATCTCGATATGGTTGACCGGTAGCCTCCGTGGAATACGAGCCAGATTCCCCAGCTTCCAGATCTTCGGTCGATTGCGTTGTTTTCTCTTCAGTTCTCGCTAGCCATTCAGTAGTGGGCTTGGGTGTCGGAACCCTGGCCGAGATCGACATGGTGTCCATGACCCATAAAGACCGCAGCAGTGACATAGATAGAGGGACTGCGGCGAAGAGGAAGAAAACAGAAATGACGATGATGGCGACTCTTGACAGTCCCTTGTCTTCTTCAAATTTTACCGAGATCAGTTTTGACCTATCGTTTGCGTAACTTTTTCGCAGATTGTGGACAGCAACTCAAAAGGGAACCTGAGAAAACACTTGCCTAGTGGCGTAGTTTGGGATGTGATAAGTGCGACTGCCAGATCTATGGTCGGACAATTAGTCAGAGCCCAGAACATTGCGACAAAACAGACGCCCAGGAAGAATGCACCAACCCATTGTCTTTGGAATGACTCGAGTTTGGACCATGAAAAGAATAGGAAGGCGGAGAACTATCAGACATTGAGTCAGCTTGATGTGAAATGTAGTATTTGAGAGTGGGATGTGCCTTCGAGCGGGAGGGTTCGGTTTTTTGGGATACATTCGACGAAAATGACGTGAAGAAAAATTCATTTGGAGAGAGAATACTTATTGTGGGCACTTGGGAGTCGCATGCACGCCGCAATGTCATTTTCCACAAAGAATCCAATTATCGCTGGGAAAGAAAAGTATGAAGAGCACATCGTGAGTGCGGCGGCAGGCAAAAGCATGTCCGACAAGTGCATATGATGTAAATAGAACGTGTTCTAACGTCTAGACCGGTCAAGCTTTTTCAACGTACATCATCTCCGCAATCGTTCGTCTGCCAGCCTAGCACTGAGTCTCGTTGACCTCTTGTCTCTGGACATCCATGCGCATCAGGAATATTCGTCGAGGAGGCAACTTGCAAGTTGCGACTGCAGATATTTGGCGAGATCGGAACACATTATGCTGTCTGCAGACCCTGACGAAATAGTTGATCTGCAAAGGCTTCAGGCTGCAAATAAAGCATGGAATTCGGTTGGAAATCGGCAGAAATTGAATTTGGGACTCTAACACATGGAAGAATTCTTGAAAGTTGAAATTACTGCCCCTGGTTTCAAGAAAATATGTTGGATTTAACGAGATTCGTTCTCTTGGATTTTCGCTCATTTCGGAGCGTGAATGGGCGATCCCTCATGGGATGCGGTCTTGGTTGGGCGTATTTTAATCGGTACTTCGTCGCGTTGTGGCACCAAGAATCATTGTCAATCCAGAAATTCGGTTATTCTTAGGTTGATTTCCTGAACGTCACTCGTGTTCTTTTGCAATCCTGATTTCATTACTCCGCCTCGTCTGACGGGGGCGGCAGAAACACGATACTATGTACTGCGGTCAGAGATCCAACGTCCAGGCTGTAATATCCTCTATGTCAAAGGTACGGCTAGTCATCGTCATCGTTCATGGCCCCAAATTCAAACGGTCGTCTTTGTGCAGCCGACCACTTGGTAAGGTCCCATTTGGCTGGCCCTCGCATCGGCACCCTTGGGGATTCTCACAAGCACTCTTTGTACTCTTTCCAAATGCTTGACAACTTGCGGATTGACTTGTCAGTTTCATCAACTATCTTGCCCTTGGCATACCAGCGTTTATTTTTCGGTTCTTCGCTGGATATCGCCTCTATTTCTTTCTGTATTTCGGCTTTATCTTCTTCGTCGAGATCAGTGATATTGAGCCATTCATTCAACCGTTTGACCTCGAGAGAAAAATCGACGTCGGTTTTGCTTTCGAAAACACGGTCGCGCAACCGCCTTGCAGAAATAGCCATAATCCTGTAAATCTGACCCCATGCGTTTCATGTCCTCCAAAAGAACAGACTTTCTTGAGCATACATACCTTCCAAGTTTGGATAACGCGCTGGGTTAAGCTGGTTGGTATATTTGAGACCTCGAAAAACCGCGAATGCAGAGGCTCCAATGACTTCGCAGGTCAGGTTAACCTGGTCACCGTGGTCGCATTCTGTGATATAATTTGTCGAGTGCTTCAAGCAGACAATATGCTTCTTCCCACTGCTTTTTGACTATCTTGGTATGTAAAGTTGCAAGGGTTTTGTCGACGAGCTCGAGAACGCCATTAATAGGCGAAGAAATCTAGCACAAAAAATTAAAGAAAAACGTGTCACTCATCAGCCTTTCTGGTCAGTCGACAGATTAGAAGTAGAAGTCGGGTGTCATGCCAGTGGATTTATGTAACAAATTGGGCCCAAAGCTGAAAGGGATTATCTGGCAAGTCCCTCGAGTGCAGATTAGATATACAGCGCGACGGAGCTTTGAAGGATGAAATATGGCCACAAATGAACATTATAATCACTTTACAAAAAACGACTCTCAGGAAAACTTGGAGGAAACATGAGGTAGACCCTTGAGGCCTTGGAGTCAACTTGAGGGACCTTTGAAATTGTTTGACAAAATCGGTCATGTGACGGTTGTGACCGCGTTTCATTGACAAATCAGGGGTTGGTTGAAATTGAAATTCATCTCATCACTTCCGAGTCTCCCCCACCTCCAAAACGTTGCCAAAACGCACTCGAAACAATTCGAAATCCATTCACACGAAGCTATCCTGTCAAGTTTGCGCATGCCATTCAATGTTCAATCGATGTTTCGATTCTTGAGATGGTTCAATCCTAAAGATAATGAGGTACTTGCCACTGGCACTGGCAGTTCCTGGAGAGGAAACCTGCTTCCGACGAACAAGGGCATAACCAAGGACATGTCCCAAACGCTCCCAAATCCTGATATCTGGGTGGTTAGTGCTGGAGCCTGGATCAAGTACGGATGCTTCTCCATATTAATTGTGGCATGTAGCTTCAATCCGCAGTTGGCATGGAACGTGCTGTACGGAGCTTTCAAGAAGCATGTATCCCAGCCATTTAATGTATATATGACTTTGGTGCTGTTCTTCTTCATCCTTTCCTTCCTCAAGCTTCGTAAGTACTGGTCATATTTACAGGATATTCCAGTCGCTCACCCTCTAGGTTCTAACGACAGTAGTAACGCCCCACTGGCAATGGTTGACTCTGATCATCAACTTTCTGGCTCCCTTAATCAAAACTCCCG
Source organism: Psilocybe tampanensis (assembly GCA_019904355.1). Classification (NCBI taxonomy): domain Eukaryota; kingdom Fungi; phylum Basidiomycota; class Agaricomycetes; order Agaricales; family Agrocybaceae; genus Psilocybe; species Psilocybe tampanensis. Next base: position 119,463 of record JAHXRV010005988.1, read on the forward strand.
ATACTCGCGTAAAAGCTTTGCACCCAGCACTCATTCCTGGACTCACGAATCCAGAATACCTCCTCCACAACCAATCAACCTGCCATCACCCGTTCAAGCACTTCGTCCGCTTCCTAATCCTCATGCTCGACACGACAGTCGTACCACCCATAAGAGAGGGCCATTGCACGTTGTTAACACCCCCGGATCATCAAATTTTACCGATGAACAACCCTATACGACGTACGAGACTGGTCTTTATCAATCTCCGCCAACTTCATTCGACCCGAGTTTCGGTGCATTACGCCCCCGAAAGAAGAAATCCTTTGTTGGTGGTTTTGTGAAAGGCATTCGTCGACTGCCGAAGAGCGTTTTTGGGTATGGCAACGGGTTGGGGCTGTCAGAAAGGACCAAGGTGAAACACGATGATTCGGAGGGAATGGAAACAACATCTCCCTGTGTCACTGCCATGAGCACTGGAAACACGCTCCCAGTTTACACCTCCAATCCTCCGACTCCAGTTCTTGCTGGTCCTGTACATCCTGGCCCAAGTTCTCATTATAGGCCACAAGTTGCACCGATTCCGGAGTCACCTCTGCCAGCTGTTGTTCGCCTTGACGATCAGAAAGGCTATAATCCAACGTTTAGGGTATCACCACCTCAAGTATCTCCCGACCATGGGGCCAACGACTTTGCACCAGATGTAAACCACGTCGAGGACCATTCCAATGAAATACTTTACAGCAACCCTGTGGACAGAACAACTGTCATGGTCTATAACGAACGCGAGACACTATACGACAGACACTCGCGTGCGCCTGATCCTCCACCTCCGGTTGTCTCGCGGGAGTTGAGCAGCCCAGGCTTATCCTACGTCAGCTCTGAACATCCTGGTTCGGTTCGCCCTCTGTCGTTCCACAGCAACCATCCTCGTGCACCCACACCTATTGAAACCTCTCAGCCCGGACCAGCGTCGTTGACTGAGCCTCGGGTTTCGTACGCGTCTCAGGGCCCTACGCCTCGTGCTACGCCATCTGCTTTAATCCCTGGTGCTGTACACTCCTCCTCATCGAGTATCCATGCACACACTCCATCTGAAGCACCTCAACCAGCGACAACTGCCGCTCTTCCGGCTTCAGAGGAACCAGCACCCAACGCCATTCAATCACCAATTAGCGTACACCCCACACCCGGCGCGGACTATCTCAAAATGACACTATCATCTCCACCGACCTCGCATGGCACAATCACAACTGGAACATCTTACTATGATCCTTCGTTTTCTTCGGCTCTCAACCCAGTTGAGAAGTTCTTCAAAACACTGTACAACATGCCTTGGATCTCCCATGATCGTGTCACAGTTGACTACCATCCTGGCGATGGCTTAGGGGTGATGAAGAAAAGGAAATTTCGCCCTGCTACATCATGGTATCAATCCATGCTCTCGAGGTCCCGGAGGAGTAGCGCCTCGCTCGACCTGTTGAGCAGTGGAGGTACTTCCCCTTCGACCGGAAACAGTTTGGGTATGAGATTTGGATCACCCATTCCTGAATTCAGACGCGGAAGATCTGATAAAAGCAGAAACAAATCACATCATCACTCATCATCTCATCGACACCGATATCATCATACTTCGAGTAACAAACACCAGCAACGACGAAAACGCCGCACAGCGACTACAATGGACAGCACCAACACCGAATCCAAGCAGCCAGATATGAAACCTGTCATAGCCCCTTTCCCACCAGTTTATCCCTTTCATTATCCGTACACACCTTACACTTACCCGAATTTCCCAACATTTCCAATGTCTGCCTATACTTCGCATACTGTACAGAAAACTACCCAACCCGCGGCTCAAAGCCAAACGCGATTGGGAGATGCTACAAACCAACAGCAGCCTGCACTTGCCATGTATGCACCTGCTGGATATCCGTTGAATTCGTACCAGCCAATGATTGGCCCCCAAGTCTATGTTTTATCGTCACCAACCACCAAGGCGGAGCCTTCCATTTTGCCAACTGCATCTATAACCCGATCCAGTGGCCCTGGACAGCGGGATGGGAACGAGCAACAAGCCAATGTAAATCAATCAGGATCACTACCAACTGGTCATTCCGGCATGTTATACATGCAAACAATTCCAGGAGCATTCTCCTGATCAAACCCAGGTCAATAACAGCCTGTGCCAATCCAAAGACCGCCATTGTATCGTCGCGATATGTATTCTTTATTTTTGTAATAAATTTCATGTTATTCCTTGTTTCCATGGTAATTCTTTTGACATGAACGATACGGGAATAGGATTGGAATAGGATATTACAGCTAACTGCAAAACCCTAGACCGTTTTCCATTTTTCTGAGTGCGCCAGTGTTTGGACACAAATATCCGGTTTTGGGAATTTTTTGGGAATTTTGCAATAAAAATGACGCCTTTGAGGAGTCGAGTGGGGTTGTGGAGTGCGCGCCTTTTGCTCTTATGGAAGGACTGAATTAGGCGCGTCGTCGGGCCCGCACAAGGGGCGTTCACCCGAACAATCCGAAAGCTCAACCCTTCCGGAGTGGGTCGTGGGAACTTCTCACGACCTCTCAGGTTAGTTATTTATAGAAGACGTCTCCAGAGTCGAGGAAAGACTGTTGAGCAGCATATTTTGAGGGCGTTTGAACAATACGGTTTATAATCCTCTTTCATATGACAATATAAAGTGTAGATATGAATAATAAACTTTTATATCGGTTAAAATTGACTCGAAGGGTGCGCACATGCTAGTCCAAGCAGACAGTGGGTGGACTGCAAATTGACTGAAAAAGTCATTTCAACAGACTTCGAATGGGATATTTCTGACGTTTAGTACGCTTATTACTTGCATTTATGCATGTCCCGCATTTTTTAACCAGGTGTACTTTAAGAGCAACTAAGAGATATGACCTGAGAGGTCGTGAGAAGCCACCAAAGAGGGTAATATCCCACGACCCCTCTCCGGAGGGGTTGATCTTTCGGATTGTTCGGGTGAACGCCCCTTGGGCACGCATCATTGACTCCAAATCTCCTTCACTAGACCAAAATTGGTTATTTGGGTACAAACAGAAGCGCTCTTGTGGAAAAAGTGAAAACGGTCTAGAGTTTTGCAGTTAGCTGTAAACCTATTATTCAACAAGTGCATCATAGTCATCAAGATGGGTCATCATTTCCTTGAATTTGCTGATAGCACCAATACACACAAATAAATTGGAAAATCGTTAAAGAAACAGGGCAAACTGTGGAAATACTTGACTCTGTCCATTAAATAAATAATCGAATTCAAATCTTGATTTCTTCCACAATTTTATCAATAAGGTCTTGCAAACGATCGGCTTCACTTTGGGCCATAGTCGCGTTTTTCTCAAATGTCAAGGCCTCGGTCAAACCTGGTAAAGTGGTTGCACCGTAACCTAATAATGAGACGAATGAGCAAGCCAAATTCGGATCTCATTGACTTATAGACTAAGATTGGACCAACCTAACCACTTTCCGGGAGCAACGGCCAAATGCTTATACCATTCCCTATCCTTGATCCCGTCTTCTGAGATAAAACCTCTTTCGAAAGCACGCGTCTTCTTGTTCACAGTTTGAATTTGCTTCACTAGCTTTCTGAGTCGCTTTAAGGGGAGATTATGGTGAGGGAAAGATCGCAATTGAGACGTGTTTGAGTGCCCATAGTATCCTTGATGAAGCATCATTCCGAGGAGCATTTCATGATGTGCGGTTTGCTTCTCGGATGCGTTTGCTGGATTGATGTTCTTGCCGGGGCAGGAACATTTACGGCCAAATATTTTCTTGATTTTGCATAAATTCTTCTTCAAGATCATTTTGACTCTGTGGTGACGAGAATGTTTTTTCTTCAACTGCTTTATCAACTTCTTGAGATCTTTCTGGACTTTGGCCTTGGCATTATCAAGCTTGGTACTGGATTTTTGGAGGGCTTTGATGGATTTCTTCAGTGCCCTGAAGTCCACCTCGATTGATGCTTCGGTAGCAATGTTCTCGACGCTGGAAAGGGAGAGTGTTAGACTCTTGAATAGCGTTTCACCGAAAAGATTACCTCTCAAGATAGCTTTGTATTTGGAGAGCATAATGCGTGGTGTTGAACGGGAGAAGTGGAGAGCTGGAAAGTCTGAGCGTCTGGAGTCCGAGGTGTTTGGCAACCGCGACCTTGATTTATTTGAGTATCCGGATTAGAGTCAAAATGATGTCAAAACACACATGACGATGGAATCCAGGATCAGCGTAAAGTTCTTGCCATCTTTCGGAGTCGAAGATGGAATGATAATGATAGACCGGATCATGGATGGTAGATCCAAAACCGCCATTAGTGCTTGGAATCTGTGTTGGAGAAAATCAGCGAATACATTTAACATTAATAATAACTTTGCTTACTCCACTTCGTTGTAGAAACACTGTATAATCACTGCCGGACCCAAGGGGTGATACACCAACCTCATCCGCCATGGCAACTTCCATTTCTCGGATGGTGATGGCTTCATTGTTGAGTTTGTCCGTGCTATTCGGTAAGACCCCAAAGAAAGAACCAGAATCCAGTCTAGCGTCCCAAAGTGTACGGTCTGGATCTGTAGGGTGAGGAATTCGCTGTGCAGTGTCACGAATGAAGTGAGCAAGAAGAGGGGATCCAGATGCACCAAGTCGGGACCCAGAAACAGAGGAATCTAGAGAAGTTATCAGGCCAACGTCATAGTAGGCTATTCAAATTATATTTCACACCTAAATTCAGATACGCAACGACATTATTGTCGATCCAATCCTTGAAATCCTCGCCCCATTCTGTACTTCCGATTAGGCCGTACTTTAAGAAGCAATTAGAATAAAAGCGAATAAACAATAAAGTGATCCCAACCTCTTCTGCATCCCAGCTGGCAATGACAATGGTCCTCAATGGTTTCCAACCATTACGCAAAAGATGACCCAAGCCACGGACCACCTCATGCATCGTTGCAGTACCACTGGAAGGATCGGCCGCTCCCATCACCTGCAGTTTACTTCACCTCAGAAACATTCTCGCAACAATGATCATAAGAATTCGTACCCAAGCTATATATAAAAAAATTCAAATTAGAAATAGAACATTTGAAAAGCAAAAAACCACTGACCATCTCTATGATTGCCAATTATTACCACTTCATTCTTGATGAATCCTGGGATAACACCCATGGTATTCCAGATAGGAATAACCCGAGTATCAACTGTAGAGAAACGTCAGCTGCCTGACTCAGTACAACGATGGAAGACTCACCATTGTTGACGAGTCTGACAAGTTTCCCCTCCCATGCATCACCGCTAGTGAGAGTTTTAAACATGCTACCGGCATTTGCCCAAGAGATAGGTAAACTGGGGATCAATGGGATGTTGGAGCCATCTGTTCTCGTACTATTCTCGTATGAGGGATATCCTGGAGTGGTTGGGTCTCCGGGATAGATACTGAGATACTGGACACTTCCACGCTGCACGGAAGTTGGGTTGCGAGCAGGTCCGTGAGGATATCTACGCTTGTGTAAGACCTACAAATTCAGATTTGACGTTGAAGATAAATTTACGGCAAGTAGCCATTCTCTACGGTCACCGTTCCATCGTCTCGCGGATCAGAATAAATCAAAACGCCGGAAGCACCTAGTTCTGTTGGAGGGTTACAAGTCAATTACATTATCATCACGCTCAATGAAAAGGGGGAAAGGTATACCTTGCCCTCCTTTAACCTATATTTTCATTTTGTAGCCCTTCAACTTTGATTTAATTAATGGATGGAAGTCACCTTAAGACCACGAAATATGCCTCCATAACGGCACATAACGATTGTACCATTCAAATCGACATCTCCCAGGTTCCAATTGAGGATAAAGTAGTGTCTGCCTCGAGGTAAATGACATACCTTTCGCAACAAGGTTCCCGTAATCCTGACAGAAGGGAGGATAAGTCGGTGTCCGCCTGTATCGTGAAAATAGTACCAACCTCCTGTGTGCAGTAATTCCCGTCGACAAGTTTTCCAGTGACATCGCCGCCTCTGCTTAAACCGTGAAAGGTAGGCACATCGTCAGAGTACCTGGCAGCTTCTGGGTCTGCGGGATCAGAGAATTCGACCAAGTCCGCGTCAAAAATCACTGTTCCGTTGGGGTCGACGATTTGGAGGCTCCGATCAAGGGGGGTGTTCATCATCGGGTAGTATGTGTCAATCCATGCATTGGCTTTGTGGGACTTTGAGATCGAACGAGTAGCATGTTGAGAGTCAGAAGAGCCTGCAGCAAATAAAGGATCAGAGGAGGGAGGGGAGATATCCAGTTCTCTTTGCAACAATTTCAAGAAGTCCTTCGCTGTGTCAAGATCGCCAGGAGTACCGGCCATGTGAGGTTTTGTTGCAAAGAGTCTGGACGCCTTGATTGCTTCTTCGCTGGTAGGAATGGTGCTACAGAGCATAATTAGGCGAACCTCCCACTACAAGAGAACGAGAAAGACGGACAGAAATGCCTCTTCAGCATACTTCCCAAACAGCGGGTGCTTCCCATGGTGAGGGTGATGTCTTGAACCAGAGGAGGTGTTGAAAGGAGGGCATTGAAAGACATAGAGCAGGCCAGATGCTAGAAGCAGGATAAGCAGTTTACGAACAGGGATGCCCTTGGTTGGGTTGGGCGTTTGACTGGGCAGAGGTAAGAGTGCCTTGTCTGGGGAACCAGTGTTGGCCCCAGAGTGTTTCTCAAATTCGGTGGGCATGAGTAGGTTATCTCTAGGAGATGTATGCTTTTGAGTTAGTAATGAATATATGAAAGAGCCATTAGATTAGGTGAGAAGGGAAGGCTGGATAAACAGGAACCGTTATTCACATCACGGACAGGTCAACACATGCGATCGCCCCTATTTGTCTATTCATGCACACGCTCTCACCATCATCTCGGTCAATGTGATTATTTGCCTAATCGTTATAAAAAGAGTCGGCTTCCTCTACACAACCATAATCTCTATGGATATCGAAAAGCACCAAGCACCCTTCGAGGATCCCAGCGCCTCTCCCGAACGTAAGGAGACTTCATTCACAAAGACCAGGAAGCCTCGGGGTCTACTGGCTAAAATTGTTGGGCGTTCGGTCGTCTTTCTTGCACTTTTCTGCCTCATTTCTGGAGTTGCTCGCAAACCTGCTTCATGGAACTTTTGGTCACAGCATAATTTCCCACCACACCATCGTCTCTCCCCTCAGCAGCGAGAGGAGTTGTTTCTGTTGGGTCTCCCTTACGTTCTCCGAAAATAACATGCTCACGACCCACTTCCAGCTCAATCCCTAACGAAGAAAGCGCCTTAGAAGCATCCCGTGCATATGCAACCCATCCTCATCTTGCGGGGAGCTCTGAGGACCTATTGGACGCGAAGACTATTCTTCACCTCTTTCAGGACGAATTCGGAATCAAGAGGGCCAGCTCTCTCCCTGTGTATGATGCTGGTAGTGACGCGTCTCGGAATGCTACTCTCCTCCTTACAACTGCGCAAGCTTCAAATCATCCAAATGCGTGGATTGATACATATTATCCGGTCTTGAACACCGGAACAGAACAAAGCTTGGAGATCTTGGACGCACAAGGCGCATCCATCTGGACTGCGGACCTCGTGGAGGATGGTGACCCTCGTGACGAAGACGCGCATAAATACAAAGATGTCATCCCTCCATGGCACGGCCTGAGTTGTGATGGTGACGTTACAGGACAGCTAATTTATGCTGACTATGGCAGAAAAGAGGTATGTTCGAAACCAAGTTCTTTTGGTGTAGCTTCTTAAATCACTCCCAGGATTATGATGAGCTTGTCGCCCAAGGAACGAATTTCACTGGCAAGATTGTCATCACTCGTTATGGAGCCAACTTCAGAGGTCTCAAGGTCAGTGCTTCGTGTCATAGCTTAGTGTAGATTTTCATGAAGTACTTTTTACAGATTAAGGGTGCTCAAGAGTTGGGGGCCGCTGGTGTTCTAATTTATTCAGACCCGCGCGACGACGGTTTTGTAACAACAAAAAATGACTACCCTCCATACCCAGCCGGACCTGCTCGCAATCCATCGTCCATTCAACGGGGAAGTGTTCAGTATCTCTCGACATACCCTGGAGACCCCACTACGCCAGGCTATCCTGCTTATCCAGACGCAGACAGGAGTGAAGCATCAAATATCCCCAAGATCCCCAGCTTGCCTATCTCCTGGCAGAATGCACAAAGATTGCTTGCCGAAATTGGCACCTTATATTCTCATAATGCAGACGGTAAAAAGGTACTGAGTGGGAAAGCAAGTCAACATTCAGTCCGGCTGGTCAATCATGGTATGTATCATTAACTATATTTTGCTCTACCGTACCTCATACCCTACTACTTAGTTGACACGAAAGTCACACCCATCTGGAATGTGATGGCATCCATTCCAGGCCATATCAAGAACGAGGTCGTAATAATTGGGTGCCACCGTGATGGTGACGATATTTTTCTTTCTTTCTTCGCCATCGTGATACTAACGATTATCCAAAGCTTGGGTGATGGGCGCAGCTGACCCTACCAGTGGAACTGTTTCCCTCCATGAAATTATCCGTGGATATGGTGCTTTGTTGCGAAAAGGGTGGAAGCCTCTGAGAACAGGTACTTGACTTTGTTTACGCTTGTTCGTGTCCACCCATATTGACCTTCAAAAAAAAGTTGTCATAGCCAGTTGGGACGCTGAAGAGGTATATAGAACTATCCAATCCAAAAACCAACACTCTAACCTCCTATGTTTATGTTTCTCTAGTATGGGCTCATTGGTAGCACAGAATGGGGTGAAGACTTCGCATCTTGGGTTTCCGATCACGTAGTTGCCTATCTCAATGTCGATGTCTCCGTCTCCGGTTCTCGATTCGATGTCACTGGGTCACCATCTCTCGCACATGTCATCCAGAAGACCGCCAGGGACATACCACATCCGACCATTGGATCAAAAACACTCTGGGATGCCCTCCTTGATGATGGACCTTACGATTTGCAAAATACGAACGCAACCATTGACCCCGACTACCTTCAGCTCTATACTCTTGAGAAAGAGTCGAGGATGGCTTCTGAAACCTTTGTTAGACCTCTCGGAAGTGGCAGCGACTTTACTGTCTTTTTGCAGCGGCTGGGTGTCGCTAGCTCCGATCAAAGCTTTGCGTTAACCCCTACGGATGCAGTTTACCATTATCATTCAATCTATGACTCACAATCATGGCAAGAAAGATATGGTGATCCTGGTTTCCATCGTCACGTATGTTGTGTTCTTCAATATTTCGTAAGGATTTGGATCTGATAGACATTAGGTCGCAATTGCAAAATATCTAGGACTCCTTGGTTTAAGATTCATAGATGCGATTGTCCTTCCCCTCAATACCACTCAATACGCCCTCGAACTTGAGGACTACCTGGCAGAGTGAGTGATCAGTTTCTTTTTGTCTAATCGACTACTGAAGCTCTTTCCAGAGTAGAAACGTTCTTGCCTGTCTTGGGAACAGAATCTCAGAACGTCGACTTTTCTTCCCTGCGAAAATCCATCCACCGAGTTCAGGAAAGCAGTTTCAAGCTCGACGAGGAGAAGTCTGCAGCAGAGGAAGATTTCAAGCGCCTTCTCAAAAGAATGCCCTTCCCTGGTCGTCGTGGAGCCAGATGCGGCAAACGGCGAGATGGATTGGCACGCCGTGTCGCGGATTGGGTCAAGAATGTCTTTGGTGTGGCTCCCCCAACCGATGCAGAACTCCAACTCCTGAGCCTCCATAGTGCCGATTCCTGGGAGGAGTATCTGAAATATGCAACCGATGTCGGCAACCTGTCTCTAGAATTAGAGAGCGCCCTCGGTGAACAGATATGGCCAAACTTCCCTTTCCCTATCCGAGATTTTATCAAAGCAGCGAAACGAGTTGCCAAAGCCAATGCCCAGCTAAAGGCATTCGAGCGTGGTTTCATCTCAGAAGATGGAATCAAGGAAAGAGAATGGTATAAACATCTTGGCGTCGCGCCAGGTAAATGGTTGGGTAAGTTTGTTTACAGATACTTTATCTCCACGCATTTCTCATCTCCGACCTAGGATATGGTGCTACTACCTTCCCTGCTCTCGCAGAGGCTATTACTTATGAGAAGAACACTACGCTGATTCGTCATGAAGCAAGACGCTTGGAAGACCTCTTAACCAACTTAGCGGCCGCTATCGAGCCCTGATGGCTTTCAGTACACTCCAACCCCTTGAAAGTTCAAATCAATATTTGGTGCAAGGTCTTTTACCACAACCAAACATCTAATTCTAGAAATAAATACAGACGGCAGTCTATCAACTATGATGCTTTTCAAATGACGCGTTATCATGAACAAATTCTATGGCGAAATCTGCCTGTGTCCTGCGCCTCCATACAGGGCGTGCTTAGTTGAATGCTCGACGCAAAGGGAAGCTCAGAGTCAAGATTTTCGTGCGAATGAGGGCGGCTAATAGGACTTCCTCCTATTTGGTTTGAGTTCGTCCCGGAAGAAATGGGGAGCTATGCCTCATGGTTAATGTATGAAAGTCATATTTTACAGCAGTCTTACCTCCGAAATCGATGCACCAGATTCTTTCCTTCCTTCTGGTGGATGTAGCGTCGCTTGGTCCCAATTCCAGTCGGACAATGACGTTCGCCCCAATTCCTGTGCTTGACATTGGATATCCGAACGCAGTTTTGCTCGAGAGTTGAGTGTACGCAACATTCCGAACGTGTAGAATTTTCCGGTCAACAGAACAAAGAACAGCACAAGGTGGTCGTCCATTCTCTGGGACATATTGAAGTTAGATTGGTCTGGAATAAGCGGGTATTCGATAAGACGACCTACAGGTTTGGCGTGGTAGAGTCCTACAGCGATTACCATGCATATGGATGGAAGAATCGCGGATTCCCATGTAATGTGGATGATTTTCATGACGGTTTTATCGACTTCCCGCAGGCCTGTTCTAGAGTGCCAAAGTGACACCATTACTGTCGAGTTCGTGTCAGATATCACTGGCATGAAATGAGTGCCTGTAAGTACATAATACCGAAACCGCCATCTCGAGAACTTGTTGAAGATGAATAATTGTGTGAACATCAAAATGCAAGATGGGACTTTACCCAGAGACCCGAAGATCCAAAAAGAAAACGCGACTATTGACTGTCATGGGTGTAAGTTAGGTGTGGTTTTATCTTTGTGAGGGAAGTTTGACGTCTTACCGAAGGTAATAAGAAACGGCTTGTGGTCAAAGTCTAACAAGACCATCGGGAGTCATCAGCTTAAGGTTCGAATACCAAGGAGCTGGCCCTACGTCGTCCGTTCCTTCCAAAGAGCGAAATGCGATTCCCATTGCCACGGCCTAAAATATAGTTTTCAAATTTCACCACCGATAATTGAAGTCATCTGGAACTAATTTACCAGATAAAAATTCGCAGCCATAATGAAGATGGAAAGGATGGTCAAAGGTGCGATCACCCATGTTTTCTTCCCCATCATCTAGGATGCAAGTTAATATTCAAAATAACAGCACGTTGGGAAAGCAACAAACCTTCCAACATCTCCTGATGTAGAAACCTTCGCACAACCAACAGATGCAGCCATTGAGAAATAAATCCGACCACTCGATGACGCTCGTTGACTGACTCATAAATTAGTTTGAAATTGGTCCTGAATATGTTCTGGCAATGACGACACACCCATCGCCGATCCAATATGAGTGTTCTCCATGCTTTGTAATCCTCCAGTATCGTCTGCAGACTATGTAGACCAGGCGAAGAATGAGTCACGTCTTTTCCAATTCCAATGAATAAAATTGACTCACATTGACAACCCAATCATACTAATGACGAAAGCCCGCTTTCTCCAGGAATCATCGCGGTAATCCAGAACGTATTTGAAGGCTTGATTGACGATTGTCCCAAGAAGGAATGACTGGAGTAGTCCGTCCAACAAAATGGGGCCCGGTAAAACTTCAACTGGTTTGCCAGGGATGTCGTGGTTCATTAGAAAGGGATAGATATTAGTCAGGCATATTTTAAACAAGATGAACAACGATATACTACTTGTGTTGGAGGCTGATGGGCGTAACTAAAACGGAGGGAAGTAATGAGAACGGGCTACAAAAAGAAATTATTTACAATGCAAAGAGTGACGATCAATGGGTTGGGCTCAACGGGAGAATGACATGAATGAGGTAGAAATGGGTGTGCAAGGTGCAAGAATAAGGTATATTAATTTTTATACGAACATACGATAACATCAACTTCAGGGTTTGCGGAGCGCCTCCCAGGGTTTTTGGTGCTCTTCGATGCAATGTTTTTCAAGTTCGCTATCAGTCGCGTCGATAAATGGGGAAGGTGGTTTATCCAGGAATCCACTCTTGAACCTGTGTCTATATTCAAAGAACTTTGAGGACAATCAAAAGAAAGAAACAGGAGAAACTCACTCGCAAAGTTTGCAGGTCACTCGGCCCTCGACAGGAGAACCAAAGATATGAACTAGACAATCTTTGACCAGTCTGAGTCCGTCAGGACCAAGTTCCACCTCTTCTTCTTCTTCTTCATCATCATCATCCTCTTCGTCTGCTTCATCAACGTGCATCGCGCTCGCCTCTGCGGATATGGGTGTATCCTGAGGGCCGGTAACATTGTCTGACTGCGTGGTAGTTCCGTCCAGCCTTGGTCGATCAGTTGTAGATGTATCAATGTCCCCGTTTTTGGGAGCGCTTTCGGGGGTTGTGGACAAATGAGAAGGCATAGACGTTTCTGATTGTGGAAAAGCAGTGGAGGCCGGGGAAGAGGAAACAAACATAGCATTCGCTTGAGGAACCGTTTGTGGAGGGACATTCTGAGTTGAAAAAGGTTGTGGCGATACAAGAGAGGAGGGTGGAGGTTGCATCGCCGTCGAGGGGTTGATATATATATCCTGAGGAGAGACTGTCGTTGCAAGTGTCGGTTCCACATCTTTTTGTTGGATTTGAGGAGTCGGATTATTCTGGGGAGAATTCGCAGAGGGCGTTGGTCCAAAGATCGGATTTCCAGGTAGAATTGATGTAGAAAGCGATGAAGGCAAAACTTGAGAGGCCTGACTTGGGCCAGCTGGTCGTACTGAGGCCGGGTCGACGGGTATGGATTCAATTCTTGACGAGGGAGCGAGATGGAAAGGGTAGGGGTTTCCATTTAGAACCGGTGTGTTCGGCGCAGATGCGCGCCTCATGTTGTGATGGAGGTTGGTCCCTAAAGGTAACACCTGTTGTGCGCTAGCATCGGTAAGATGCTGTTGAATCTATACATATTGATGTCAGAACTAATTATTGGTGGGGAATTCATGATGTACGAACCTGTGGTCCAGCATTTGTTGGAAATGTGGGTATGAATGGTTGAGAAGGGACCTTTCGAGAAGATTAGTGATACTCAATGAACGTGAAAATGAGCACAACATACTTGAGGTGACTGGATTGTAGGACCTAACAGAAAAGGATGAGAGTGCGAACTTGAAAGTTTCGAAGTCTACTCACTAACGAAATTCAATGACGTTCTTCGAGAGGATGGGTTTGAATGAGGAAGTTGAGTATGCTGAGCAACTGCAAACTGGGTTTGTGTCAGTTCGTGTTGTAGAACCTGAGTCAAACCCCGACGCTGTGATTGAGCTGATGAGGGCCGAGACGATGGAGCATGTTGTACTTGAGCTTGGAGCTGAGGATGTTGGTCTACGCGCTGGAGTAAAAGATTGGGGTTGGTAGAAATTTGAGGATGGCTGATTTGCTGGGGATGCTGTGGAGGTAGATATTGCTGTCCTGTAAGCCCATGAATGTGGTTTTTGAGATGGTGATTCTCTTGAATTATGGCCTGGTGAGCATGTACGAGACGATTGTATTTTGCGATTAGATTATCATGTTCCTGAGGGAGACTCTGCAATAGTTTTCGAATATGTTCGTTCTCCGCCTGCAACTTTCTGAATTCGTTTTGCAAATGAAGCAGTTGTGCAACCTTGTCTGATTCGGGTATCCCAGATAGAGCAACGTTAGCATTTAGATTTTGTATCATCTGGGTCAGCCGTTGGTTATCTTGGTAGAGTTTCACGTTTTCATCCCGCCATTTCAAGTTTTGCGCTTCTAACTCCTTCAATTTGCCTGCCATTCCAGGATAGTATCCGAGCTCAGAAAGACATCCATTCGCAGTGTTAGACAAGATCTCGACAATGCGCTGGCGTGTCACTGATCCCGTTAGCCCAGCATTTTCTGCAGGAGGTTGTACTTGTTCGCCATCTCGTCTAACATTCAAGAAAGAAGTGAGATTCAAAGGGTACGTCTTCGAGTAGAAGCAAAAAATATGTACTCACTTTCTCTTTTCTCCTGAGTTTGCGTGCTTCGAGAGGGGATCGTTGATGCCAGGGTTTGCATTCATGGATGTCGATGAGGCCTGAGGCCTGAGGAGTGCTGTCTTTGAGGGAGTCTTGCTCAAAGCGTAGTACGCGTCAAGGTTTTGGTGTGCAAACAAATCGCAAAGATCGAACCGGGTCTCCGGGCCGTTTATCCGATTCCACAAGCGCCAGGTAACACTTATGCACATATGGGAGTGGAGGGAGGGTTTTTAAGCAAAACTGAAGTTTGGTTTCTGCGCGACGGTGGTGGTTTAGAAGTAATAGGATGTAAGACAAGATGTTTGATCTTGCCCGACATCACTACTACTAAAAATAGAGTGGAATTTGGCGGCCTTTTTCGATAAGGCTGAATTCCATGGAGATTACTCTATACCTGTGTGGATAACTGAGTAATAGTGTCGCGCAGAAAGGCCCAACATTTCACATTGGTCTGAAGTAAAGTAACCTTTAATCACAACCAATGTTTATGAGGGAGGAAGCGCGGAGGATTTTGAAATAGCGAGAATGAGGACAAGCCGACAGCTCCAATGGCTCGTCGGGGTCCTGATTTATTGATGGTACAAATTCTACATTCGGAAGGGCTATTAGATATGTTTTTTTTTTTTTTTTTTTTTTTTTTTTTTTGAGATGAGGCGAATGAAAGAGACGATGTTGAGGAGAATGAGGAATTTGAAGCGAAGAGAAAGGAAAGATATTACGGAGCGGTAGATAAGATGAGAGCCTGCATAAGTGCAGGGTGTTTGCGAATGTAACGTTGGAAAGAATCGGAAGACCAACGGCCAGCAGATTGAATTAGATTCGATGGGACGTTGTTTTCAGCGAGAAAAGTGGCGCCTCCTGCTCGCATCGATTGACCGGCAAGATTTTTGTCGAATATGATTCGCATTTTCGAGATGAAAAAGTTGCGGGTGGGAACGAGGCCTGCGGAAGTCAACCATAAAGGAGATAGAAGGGGAATCCGAAACACTTTGTCGCGTTTGGCGACGTAGTTCTTGAATATGTTAACGGGATCAATATGGGTGTTAAGGCGGGTGGTTTGGATAATGATTTTGTTTCCTTCGAAATATTTATCGTTCTTCTCGGTAGTGAGAAGGAACTCGTAACTTTTGCTCCCGAGGACAAGAGAAGAGCGACGTGGCACTTTTTTCCAATCGCGCAGGTTTAAATCATCGGGAAATGTTAATGAGCCTAGTCGGATTAAGCCAAAGAACCCCGTACACAGCAAGGCAATGAAAAGATTGTTGTCATATGAATCTGAAATGGGAAAGCGTTCCACGGCAAGTTTTATGTCGTCCGTAGTTAGGGCGGCCTTTCGGTGTTGCGGATTAGATCGCATTCGGATGCATCCACGGAGAGTCCGAGACACGATTTGAGAACGACGAGTTGTGCGGACATTGGGAAAATAAGGCTCGAGACTGGAGACAATTCCTGATAGGTATGATTTGACGGAACGGGGTTGAATATGGTAGGACATGTAGACAATGAAAAAGGACAAAGTGTCCTCTGTGGGATCGATTGGGAGGTTGTGAATTTGCGTAAAATGAAGGTATGAGTTGAGGGCGGAACCATAAGTGCGCCACGAAGACTGGTCTATGACATTACCCAACGCAATTGCTCGCGTTTGTATCAGGCGTTCCCGCGACCAAGGTAGGCGATGTGGTTGCCTACTCGGTACGCCCGAATTGGGGAATGAATTCATTTTTTGACCTGCCCCATCGGAATTCGTGGGGGTGCAAAGTCACGGATTTTTAATCCAGGAGCAGCATGAACCGCTCTCGCAAAATCAGCTCGAGATAATGCGTCGGCAACGACATTTTCTTGTGTTGGGATATACAAAACACGGAGTTGGTAAGGGTTTTTGATGAGGATGTCAACTGCTTGACGTAACATCGGATTAAAGAGTGGGAGGCATCGGAGAGAGTTGAAGATGTCGAAGGTATTGGAGTTGTCGGTGAAGATGAGAATTTTGGAATTCGGAGGAGCAAAGTTGGCGATCTCGTGTAGGGCGGATAAAAGGCTAAGGGCTTCATAAAAGAAAATGATTTGGTCATGTTGGATTGGAATTCCTTCATTGATTGGGGAATAGTAACCGATGTTATGACTTTTGTCCCAAAAAGCCATTCCGTCCAGGGATGCGTCACAATAGAAGACAACGTCGGCATCTGTCTGTGACCAGGAACGAGATTGCAAGAGGTGGACCCCGTCAGAGGACCTGATATGAGCAGATGCCCATCGTAGGTCTTCGCGAATGGTAACGTTGGTGTAGATTTTGCACTCTGGTTTAGATTTGCCGGCAAGTTTTGGATAGAAATTATTCAAGGCTGGTCGTAAGAGTGGAAAGACATTAAAAGCCCAGTTGAGCCAACCCGCTAGTTGCTGCCATCGTTTAAGTTTGAAATGGGGTTTCGCTTTCTTGACAAGCTCGTATTGAGCACGGTCCGTAAGGTCGACCCCTAAATCGAGGGCAGCATCTTGTGAAGCCGCGAGAATGAGTAGTGAAGTGTTTTCGAATGGTGGCAGGGTTCGTGCGAAGGCAGGTTCTACAGTCCATAGAATAAGTTCGTCCAGAAGGCGGCGACGCGCGTCAGACGGTAAAGTAAGGGTCATCCTGTTTGGATCGACACTTATTCCTATTACAGTCAGGGGCGAACCCGAGACCTGTTTCTTTTCCTTGTGTGGAATACCCAAAGTATCCCATAGCTCCAGTATGATCTTTTGATGACGTGGTAGATGCTTGTTATAAGGTGGATAATAGGCGGTGTCGCCCTCAATATCGCAACCTGTTGAGTCATCGATGTAATTGGCGAGGTAATCTAGATGGCAAACATTTTTTGCGATCCAGGCGACTAAGGAGTTAAAGGAAATAAATAATGCTCCAGATGCAGAGTTTCCGAAGGAATTGTTGCGATCAACGTATCTTTGACCGTCGACGGTGTTGATTTGTTTAATTTGCCAAAGGGGGTGCATTGGAATTAGACGGTATGCTTCGGCGATGTCAGATTTCCACATGACGATCTTTGAACCGGGGTTCTCATGGCGAAAATGCGATATCATTTCTCCGATGTGCTTCATGTTGTCAAGGGGGAAACCCGTAACACAGTCGTGTTGAACCATGCTATTCAAGGAAAAGGGAGTTGCACTTTGGTCTGTGACTAGGCGAAAATCATCGGAGTCGTGTTTTGGAACTGCAAAAATAGGCATCAAGAACATGCCCGGAAGCAGATCTTTTCCAAAAGAAGGCGAAAAACGTTCCTTGGCAATTTCAATATCGCGCTGAGAACGTAAAAAGGCCGCTTTCCCTTCATCTTTTGGGGTTGGTTGAGAAGCGTCGTGCGTAGTTGGATAATTTGGGAGGTTTGTATTTGCCCAAGGCCAAAAACCCTCCCTAAGAGATGTACAAACAGAGTGACAGAAAGCGGGATTGGGATGTGATGATAAAAGGGACTCGAAATTGTCAACGTTTATCGGTGTTATGATCTTGAAAAGATCGGGGTAGTTTGAAATAGTCGTGTGAGAGATAGGGTCCGACAGAATGGCGAGTGGGGGTCGTGATAATGGTAACGCCGTCGTTGACCATTCAGCAGTTGTAGGAGAAAGATTGGGGGACTTGGACCAGATGTTGTATCGCAAATATTTAGGGTGTAAACCGAAAGACCTATTTCTTCTCTGCATTACAGTTAGATTGTCCATGTCCCGTTCTGCGGCATTTTCGACAGAGATGACGGTATCGACATTCGGCGTCAGAAGATGGACATCCGTTTTGGGAATTGAACCTGTTACAGAGTTCGATTTTGCTCCCGCTGGGTTTTGCGCTTGGTGTGACGGAGGCTTTTGATGAGTATTGAGTCCGGTTCGAGGATTCAATCCCGTCGGGGAGGACGATCGCGGTGTATAAAGGTGCGAAGCTTTGGATATCGGTGAGCTGATATTTTTGGCCCCCTTGAACAAAATTTCGGACGGCGTTGTCGAAGCGGACGATGGAGGGTGCACTGGATGGGGTTTTGGCGGCGAAAAGGCTTTTGATATAGTCTCCGTAGGCATCCAGTTCATTGGTTCTCTCTGGAAAGAGGAATGCGATAGCTTTCGAAGCTCGTCTCCATGCTTGACTCCATTCAAACCCGTTGTGAATGACTCTTTTAGCTTCAGAGACTGTAAGGCTGATTTCTTTCATCAGTAAAGTCTGGGTCAGCTAGCTAGCTATATATAGCCCTAGAACGTGCTGGATAGTGCCATAGTGCCATAGTATAGGTACCCCTTTAGCTAGCATGCCATAGTGTCACGAGACCACTACCTAGTGTGCCATAGTGTC